>JAQZBX010006028.1:15441-33149 GCA_029593785.1 Cabassous unicinctus
GGGCTTAAGCTTACTAGATTGGCGAGCCACACTTCTGCTTGTTTCCCCTCAATTCTCAGACAACATGAACTTATTATCCACTTACCTTTATGTGTGTACCCAAGTCTAAGCATAATGGTTATGAATTGTGGCTAAGCTCAAGATACAGGGGAGGTTACCTTCAAAGACTGTATCCTAGGCGGAGAAATTTATGGAAAAAAAGCCATATACTTAGTAGGTTTTAATGAAAGAAAATTATGTAACTAAATTGTAATATTTCTAAAATACACCTGTGTATATTTACTTAATCTACCATTAAGAAATTTTCCAAGGAGAGGAAACAATGTAAGTTCTTTCCTAGAAGCTTTGGAAATATTCTAATTATGGAATACGTATTACAAATAACCTCCATTCTAATGCTACTTATAGAACTCTTTTGGGAAGATGGTGTCCTCCAAAACTGTTCTGCTACTTATTTGTAAAGACGCTTGGGTCATCTTTTCCTGTTTTGTACAGATCATCCTATTTATAACATTTATATACAAGTGGTCTTTCTTCCATGTTACTCCTCAACAATCTTTTAAAGAAAAATCACTGATGGAGAACTTAGTGCCTAGTTCAAGGGAAGGAGTAAAATGTCAGAAATCATCAGAATGGAGCCAATTATCAGGGAAGGTTTTATGAGGAAGAGTTGTTCTCCAAGGAGTTGGAAACTTTGCTTGGGGGAGAATATATGGAAAATTTCATCATAAAAGGCTCAAGAATGAAAGGTTAAGGAAGCAGAAAAGAGGGCATGTACAGATACAATAAGAATGCTGGCTTGCCTGAAGCATGCCTTTGCATTAGCAAGTAGTATGAAAGAAGTTGGAAGAATACAGCAATGCCTTCTGAAGAAAAGCTTTGATTGTTGGACTGAAGAATTTGGACTTTATCCAGCAGTCAAGAGGGTGTCATTTGAGTTCTTATGTAGAGGCATGGCAGAATGAAAATGGTATTTTAGGAAGATTAATCAAAAGGAGTACAAAAAGTGGTCTGGAATCCCTGCTCAGGGCAAGAATAACAAGAGGCTTTGGATTTAGGTATGGGTGAAGAGATGGGTATCATTAGAGAAGCAGTAAATGGAAAAGAGGAGGAGATGAGTCTGAGAAACACTTAGAGGAAAGAAAGAACCAATTTTATGTTCTGACAACTAGTAGGAAAAGGAGGAATCATGTAAGTCCAAAGTTTTAAATCTAAAAGTCCAAGAAATTTGTGATAATGCTATTGTTGAGAGTAGAGAAAAAGATACTGGCTACTCTTTTTAGATCACCAGTTTAACAGACTTTTATGCCCACCTGAGCAAAGTAGCAACCTCTCATTTGATGTTAATTTAAGGAATTACAATAGGGATTTTCAGGAAAATATTTGCAGCTGCGTCTTTAAAACACACAGTCTGTAACTCTTAAATCTGTTTTAGCGAAGGTAACAGGTAGAAAGTAGATAAGGGTCCCATTATTACAGAGCCCAGGGCTTCACTCATGCATTTATCCTTTCAACAAATTGGATTGAATGTCTGCTTTCTGCCAGGAAGTTGATTCTTGCTTTTGTGGGACTAATGTTCTGGTGGGGAGGAGACAAGAAATCAGATAAGAATAAAAATAAATGAATGAAAGAATTCAGCACAATGATAAATAAGGGATATGAGTAAAATAAACATGGTGGTGTCATAGATGTGACTGGGGATGCCTCTTTAAGATTGTTTGGTCAGAAAAAGTATCTCTGGGAAATCCATTTGAGCTGAAGCCTGAGCCAGTGACACAAAGATCTGGGTATAGAGCGTGCAGGTGCTACGAACATCAGGGCTGAAACCAGATAAGCTTGGTATATTTAAGAGCCTGGTACCTAATGAGTAAGACGACATTGGACCTAGAGGTAAGAAAGTTAAACAGAGGGTCATTCTTGGAATGCATCAGTTAGGATGCCTTCAGAAGCAAGTAACAAGGAGCGTAACTAAAACTGACTTAAAGAATAAGAAATCTAACTTGCTCATACAATTAGAAAGCCAGAGAAATGGGACAGGCTTCAGAATTGGCAACATCTAGTGCCTCCAAATTCATTTTCCAAAATGTTCTCATCTTTGCCCTCTTGAGTGTATCAGTTTCATCTTCAGGTTTGGGGTGAAATACGTGAAGCAAGGAAACTAAGTCATCCTGTAGATTTTTCCCAAAGAGAATAAAAAAGCATTTTCTAGAAGTCCCCAGCAAGATTCCTCTTACATCCCCTTAGGTCACATCCTCTTTCTTGAACCAGTCACTTTAGAGGGGAATGGGAATCCCTCCATCCATTTATACCAATGCCTAGAGCTAGGGGCAGGATCAACTTCCTTTGAGGCACGCTGTAGGCTGGATACCTGAACAAAATCAAGATTCTGTTATGAAAGAGGATGAGGGAAGGGCAGACTGAGTAGGCAACCAGCCATGTTTACTACAGGAGGAATCTTGAGGGCCATGATAAGGAGTGTGGACTTAACAGTAATTACATGGGAAGCCTTTGGAGAACTTTAGACAGTGAAGTGACATGATCTGATTTATACTTTCAAAAGCTCACTCTGTTTAATGTTTAAATTAGTCTTTAAAGGGGGAGATGTTGGTTTGCCTCTGCTGCTGTCGCAAAGAACCACAGACTGGTTTACTTAGACAACAGACATGTGTTATCTCACAATTCTGGAGATTAGAAGTCAGAAATCAAGGTGTGACTTGGGCCATGCTTCTCCTAAAGGGGAACAACCATTCCACTCCTCTCCCCTGGCTTTTAGTAGGTGGACAGCAATCCATAGCATTCCTTGGTTGTGGCAGAGAACTCATTCTCTGCCTCCATCACATGTCTCTCCCTCTCTCTCTCTCTCTGTCTCTCTCTCTCTCTCTCTCTCTCTCTCTCTCTGTGTGTGTGTGTGTGTGTGTGTCCAAATTTCTTCACTTTATAAGGACACCAGTCATATTGGATTAGAGCCTATCCTAATCCATTTAACCTCATCTTATAACATCTTCTAAGATTCTATTTACAAATAAGTTTACATTCACAGGACTGGGTTAAGGACTGGAACATTTCTTTTGGTAGGGGGCACAATTCAAACAATAACAGGGGAGAAGAGTGAAGTGGGAAGATTAGTTAGAAAGCTATTGCAATAGTCTAGGCTAGAGGTATTTGGGATTTCGTACCATAATAATAGCAAAGGAAATGAAGCAAAGTGGATAGGTGTATTAGTCAGGTTTCTCTAGGGAAACAGAACTGACAGGAGATATCTGTAAACAGCATGAGATTTTATAAAATTGTCTCACAGTGACAAGCGGTGCCTGAGTCCAAATTCTGTAGGGCAGGCTGCAAGCCAGGAACTTCAATTGCATGAGATGTCTCTCATTGCTGAAAGCTATATCTTCAGTTGATTGTAGATGTAATCAGCCATAGATGCAATCAACTCACTGATGATTAAAATCCATGAGATGTCCTTTCATTACAATTAGCCCAGTGCTTACTTAACCAAACAACTCAGTACCATTACCTGGCCAAGTCGACACATTAGCCTAACTATTACAATTGCGATGAAAGTGACAGAACTTGTTAATGCTTTGTGGGGGAGGCGGGTGGGGAGGAGGGAAAGAGAAGAAACAAAGATGACCTCTAGGTTATTGGCAAAGTGCTTGGGCAGATGGTGGTACGATTTATAGGGATGGTAAAGAGTTGAAAAGGAACAGGTTTGTCAGCGATTACTCAAGGGTTCTGTGTCAGAATTAGGATACCTATTAGACATCTAGAGGAGATGTTAAAGAGGGTGTATAGATTCTGGAGTACAATGGAGAGGTCTGGGCTGAAGAAAGAAATTTGGAACCATCAGCATATAGATGATATTTAAAGCCGTAAGACTTAATGAAACTCTACCAAGTGAGGTATATTAAGTTTATGATACTGCTGTCATAAATACCAAACAGTGGATTGGCTTAAACAACAAGCATTTATAGGCTTACATTTTCTATTGTAACCAAGGTAACTACTTGTATTAGTCAGCCAAAGAGGTACTGATGAAAAGTACCAGAAATCTGTTGGCTTTTATAAAGGGTATTTAAGGTAAAAGCTTACAGTTACAAGGCCCTAAAGAGTCCAACTCAAGGTTACTTCCTTACCAAACTCTGTTGCCATGTGTTGAAGCAAGATTGTGGTGGACATCTGCGAGGGTTCAGCCTTCCTCCTCCCTCTTGAGGCTCTGTGGGTCCAATTTCTTCTGATCTCAGCTGTAGGCTGGCATAGGGCTTGTGTCTCTCCCAGGGCTCATTTCTTTCCAGGCCCAAGCTACTCTGGTCTCTTTACAAGGTCAGCTGTAAACCATCAGGCGAATGACTCATCTCTCTTCCCAGGGCCTCTGCTATGTCTATGGAGCTCTCTCTCTTCCTCTGTGTATCTTCTCTATGTGTTACTTCTGTGTCTGTGGAGCTCCCTTCCTCTGTTCTCACATATCTGCTTCTGTATGTCTCCTTGATTGAGTGTCCATTTATATAGCCCACAAAGGGGGCGGGGACTCAAACTGAGTCATCCTGATGACATGGTCAAATCAAAGCCCTAATCTTAACATAATTTAATCAAAGGCATCTCAGCTGAATCTAATACAATCAAAGCATATCATGGCCAAAGGAACACACCAGTTTACAAACATAATCAAATATGTTTTTTTGGAATTCATAAATAATATCAAACTGCTACAGTACTGTTTAAAAAGTACAATTTTTTTTTAAAGTGCTATCATCAATTGTAACAAATGTTCCACACCAATGCAAGGCGTTGGTGGTGGGGTGGTATACGGGAATACTGTATGTCATGCATGATTGTTTTGTAAACTCACAACTTCTCTTTATTAGAAAAAAGAAAGAAAAAAATATATAACATCTTCAAGAGGTCCTATTTACAATGGATTCACACCCACAGGAATGTAGATTAAGATTAAGAACATGTCTAAATCAGGGTACATAAATCATTCTACCACCGTGGGGGAAAAGAAAAATAGCTAGAAAGCAAAGAGAAGAGTTCTATGACTCTATAATATTAAGAGATCAAGCAGAAAAAGAGGAGTCAGTGAAGGAGACTGAAAAAGAACAGTCAGTGAGGTAGAAGGGAAACCAAGCAAAGTTGACATTATGGAAGCTAAGCAAAGAGCATATTTCAAAAAGGCAGTGGTCTGCTCAGTCAAATGCATCTGAAAAAATGGGTAATATGAGGAATGAGAAGGGACCATTGGATTTGACAAAACAAATTTGGTGAAGAGGAAACACAGCTGAAGTGAACTCAAACGATAATGAGAAATTAGGAAAATAAGAGCCATTCAGGCAGACTTAAAAGATCCAGGATTAGGAAAGATGACGTTGGGAACACAACTCATAAGAACCCCAAAATAGAATACACTTTCTGGGTGACTCTTCTATTCTTTTTTGATGATGTTCTTTAGAAAGAGAAATGCCCTGTTGTGGTTTTCCTTTAGAGTGATGTTCTTGGCCCACCTGTTTCTAGATGAAAAACACTTTTTGTCTACATCTTCATTCCATTAAAAAGAAACTTTGCAATTCAGATTTCCCATTTTGGGACCAGGGGCTAATAGTAGGTAAAATTCATTTGGGATCTAAATTTTCATGCATACTCTTGGTTGCTCTTCAGTGGCACTAACTAGTACTAGGAAGTTCAATTAAAAAAATATTTGGCATCTGTTAAAGATGAACTATATAAACTCCCAAATCTTCCTTTGCTCCATCTACCCAAACGTGCCTTTCCTCAGCCTTTTTAGCTTCTATCCACCGGAAAGTATAAGAAAGGCAGAAGTTGTGTGGGAGTCTTGTCTTTCCCCATCCCCACCCCCTCACCTCCTGGCCTCAGCACAATAAAAACTCTGTTCACAACTTGGCTAGCTGCTTCTTTTCCCACATTTGATCAGGGAACACTTAAAACCATACAGTGTCCCTGTCCTGCCAAAAAGCCTATGGGCAGGGTGCCCCTTCAGGATGATATAGAGACACACTGTACAGTGTCTATGGCCAGGGCAATGGCCACATATGGATTATAAATAAGGCTTTTGATTTTTTCCCCCATTACATCATTTTATTATCACATTAAGCATAATTCCAGCAAGGAAAGAAAACTTATGTTATGAATTTAAGACTATGCCTGTCCTATAGCTTTGAAGAATTATAGCTGCTTTTAAGACTAACCTTATTCCTTCCAGAAAAAGTGCCATAAAAGCATATTTATTTTGCCTGGTATAATTTTCCACTTTAAATTGACATTGTGTGATTTGATTGACTGTTTGGACTCTAATTTTAATGGTCTATTTTGAAAAGTCTAACTAAAGTTAGATTTAGATTTAAGGTTCAGTACCCACAAAGGGTGCTTCTCAGTGGAGCTCAGAACTTCAGAAGGCCTAATTAAAAGGGCAAAGTTTATAAAAATAAGCATCAGGTACATGTCTAGGGGATCTGTCACCTTATCCATCTCCATTCACGTTTTTCATAGAGCTTCCCTTTTCCATTGTAAAATAGTTTTTGGAGCCAGTTCCATGTAAGCCACAAAGAAGTTTCAACAATTCCTTTTTTATTGGCTTTCAGAAAATGAATCTAAAATTTTTGAGCCAAGTATTTGAAAGAAGCTGTGCCAGAATTTTCTGTTTTCTTTTATAACCTTGAAACGTAACAAATATATCTGTAAAATATATATAACCTTCCACTAAGAGTCTTTGTTCACTAATAAACCTGTAATATGATAATATTAATTTAAAAAGATGTTGTTAGAATAAAGGGACAGATATCTACCACATCAGATATTTATTGAGGGCCTACTATGTATTGCAATAGAAAATATAATCTGAGGTTCCTATTTTCAAGTCTTGTGATCTAATTGAGACAAGGGCATGAACACATGCTTTGTAAATCATGCAAAATGCATAGAATGTAAGTAGCTGTTAAATGAGTGACATATATAATAAATGTCATTAATTTAGAGGTGAGTGTAATCCTTGCACCACCATTTATTAAGCACTTACTCTGTGCCAGGCATTCTGCTAAACACCTTAAATATATTACTTCATTTTATGAATTATTCCCACTTGTACATGGGAATTACCTCTGATCTTCTCCCCATTCTGGAGAAAGTGAGGAGAATAATATAAGGTGAGCAAAGATCTAGAATCAGGAATGTTCCAGATGGCAGGCAGACCATTTGGTCTGGAGCTAAGGATCCACTTAAAGGAACAGGTAGAAATGAACCTTGGAGCCTGTGTCAGTCTGTCTGCCACCATAGCCATTGCCTAGCATAGTGCCTTGCACGTGTAATTGCTGGATAAATATGTCTTGAACAAATGAATGAACTTCCGGTAGGTGTCTATAACACAAACCAAGTACAGTGGTGAATTAAAGGCACACACTAAATAGCCTCAGGACCTTAACCCCAACACCTACCAATTCCCAACTACTGCAGTTAAGAACTCAAGTGGGATGTACACATCCTAGTGGGACAGGTCTGACAGAAATTAAATAAATAAATAAAAGCTCCAATTCTTTGGGGTCTGTTTCATGGAATCCAACATGGTGAACTGTCTGCAAGCCCTTTCCCTGACCTGCAAGACCCTGGCCCTTGGCACTTCTACAGCCTCAAATCCTTCCACTCTTCCCTCGTTCCCTCTGCTCTAGCCACAATGTCCTCCTTGCTACTCCTCAAACCCACTTCAGCACCTTTGTTCTTGCTCCCCTCTGCCTAGAATGTTCTTCTACAAGATATCTGTGTGGCTCCCTACCATGCTGTGTTCAAGTCTGTAAGAGCCGCTCCCCTCACCATCTTGCTACTCTACCCTGATACCCAGCATTATATTAGTCATCTATCTATTTATCTGTTTAGTATCTACCTTCCCTACCAAAACATGGGCTCAGAAGGCCAGAGCTCCACGTGCTCTGTTCATTATGTCCCTAGCATCTGGAACAGTGCCTGGCACGGTGGAAGTGCTCACAGCCTGCGATTCTAACTGAGGACCACTTTCTCTAGCTCTCAAATGCCTACTTCCCAAGTGAACAGGAATTTGTTCAAGAAATGTTGGATGAGGAATGAGGAGTGGAGCTTGAAAAAGAGAGGCAGAGTAGTAGAAGCTCAGACCAACCAGTTTATAAAAGATGCCTTTGCCCAGAGGGGGAAAAACATACCTTAAAACCTCTGCCAAAGTATATACTTTCTTAGGACACCTTTTATATGCATATGTTTCTGAAATACTGCCTTGTCTGAACAAGAAGATTCATGAATTTGCCAAAACAACCAATTCCCAGGACTTAAGAGTGACTACTACCAGTCAGCCTAATAAACAAGCAGCAGGTAGCACACATCTCAACATCAAAAGACTGGCTCACTGCTAACAATAAAAGCAAGCCAGTGCAGCCCTCCAGGGGGTAGAAAGGGAGTTCCTGAAACTAAACAATCTTATTTCCATTTTTTCTCTCCCTCACTGAACACTGGGAAGAGATGAGATACCTTGAAAATGTGTTAATATATGCTGAATTTGCCTCAAATTTGAATGTTCATGGTCCCAGGGGACACTTGCTATAGTATCTGACAGGGTGATTTTGAATCTCCTTTTGTGAAAATTGAGACTCCAGAAGCCACAAAGTATCAAATAAATTCAAAATAATAATATAAATAAAGCATGATGCCTCACAGCTTTTCTTGACAGACTCTCTAGTGAGATATTCTGATAATTTCACAAATATATATTGAGCACCCACTAAATTTAAGGAACCGTGCTAGGACTGTGGGGGATCAAATGGAGGATGAGACAATGTCCCTGCATTCTAGGTGTTTATCATCCAGGGGACAATCAGATAGCTAAGATACTAAGCAGGGAGTAATAAGTGCTGTGGTCCAGGTATTTTATAAAAGTATTGTAGAAGCACAAAGAATGGAGATATGGATCCCAAATGGGAGAAAATAAAAAAACGCTTCATGGGTAAGAAGACACTCAAACTGACCTTAAAAGGTGGTTGTCATTTCCACAGGCATAGTTGGGAGAGGTGAGGAGACAGAGACCATTATGCTAGGGTGATAAAAAGCTTTATGTTTCTAGTCTCTAAAAGGATGGCTAAAACATGCTTTGCCAATTTCACAGAGGTGCAAATGAATGATGCCTAAGTGCTTTGAAAATTACATCTCCCTTTAGAGGAAAGGTAAAAAGATCTTGAACAAAGACAAGGAACAAGAATGCTGCCTAATACTGCTGTTTGAAATGAAATTGAAAGGGAAAAGAAAGAGGCAATTGTAGAAATTTTGGAAATGTGTGAACACTAGGCCATGCAAGTCCATCTATTTATTCAGCAAATATTTATCCTCAATTTTTGTGTGCCATATCTGAATATACCTCTCACCACATGTTTAGTGATGAGTTCTTTGTGTTTCTAATCAGAGTTTTAAAATAACAACATTCAAGAGTGCTATCTCGTCCAGCCTTTATTAAACATGTGCTCTCTACCAGGCACTGTGCTAAGTAGCCTACATACATTTAAGTCGTTACATGGCTTGGGAAAGTTGCTTAAGCTCTCTAGGTTTCCATTTCCTCCCCTGTAAACTGAATATGATGGTATTTCCTACCTAGAGCAGTAGGGAGTATAATATTTTCTATTCCTGTCTTTACCTACCAGCTACTTTCCCCTATCTTCATTCTCAGAATTAAGGAACAGTTCTTTATTTACTAAGCATTTACTTAGCTACCTTCCTATGCTATACTGGAAGCTGAACTCTGAACAGCAAAATGCTTTGAGAATCATACCTTAATTGCTCTTGTTATCATTTAGTTTTCTGCCCTCATCATGATTAATAATTTCTTGGTTCTTGATTCCATATGGCATAGAGCAAAATGACCTAGATTGGAATCAAGAAACCTGGTCCTATACTTCTTCTGGCAATGCCACTAAGTTCTGTGTGACTTTGGGCAAGTCATTTAAATGGGCTTTATTGTTCCCATGTAGAAAATGAGGGGAGTGACTAAAACTCCATCTAGGAAGAAGATGATGTGCTATCAGCACTGGTGTGTTGGTAAATGCTGAACATCTAGCTCTGGCCGGGACAAGGGGAGACTTTATTACCCATTTCTATTGTTGTTAAGGACTAAATTTTCAGATATTAACAACATATAAGAAAATATCATAAGGGAAGAAACACTCTGCCCTTCTCCCCAATTCTCAGTCTGTCCTTTCAATACTCGTCTATCCTTCTGGTCTGCCTTTGTGCCCCTGACTGGCCCACCTAGGATTGAATCTGGCCCGGTGCCACCCTGTGGTTCCGTTTGTTCCTCTTAGCATTGCCGTGATTACTCTGGGCCCCTACTAGCATGTGGCACAGAGGGCTCCCCTACTGCCCAGGGTCTGCTGTTGACACGCCTGCTGTTTTCCATAATGAAAAGCAGACTTGGAGGTGGCTGGCGGGACAGGATATTTCACTGCTCTTGTAACACTTAGAAGGGAAAGCCAGAGGAATTGCTGGGCAGCTTTGCAGAAGAAAGAGGCAGGCAGAGACTGCCCTAGTGCTGAGAGCCGGGCCAGCTGAGACTCGGCATTCATCGTAACTGGCCCTTTCAGGACTCCTTGTAAAAACACCACCGCAAAGTGGTTAAAGTCACTGCACCTTTAACTGGCCTTATCACCCAGTGGGCTACATTTTAAAAGCCAGGGTCTAGTGCAGGAGTTCTTAACCAGGAGGTCCATGAGCTTGAATTGGAAAAAATCAATGTATTATTTTTATTTTCTCTGACCTCTAACTGAAATCTAGCATTTCCTTCACTTATGAATATATGCAATAAATTACAGTAGGGTTCCATGGTTTTCACCTGACTGGCAAATGGGTCCGTGGAACAAAAACAGTTAAGAACCCCTGCTGCAGTATCTATCTTTAATTGCAAACAGATGTCCTCAGTACGAGTATAGGCTTGTGTCGGGAGGACTTTTTTTTTTTTTTAAACAAACTCACCAAGGAGAACACTGCCAGACAGGAAAGGAATATGTGAAGCTTGAAGTTATTAGGAAAGTTCCACATTTGCCCCACTAAGCCAGAGATGGGGCCTGGGAGAGAAATCTTTATGATCTTTCACTGCAAATTGGTTCTTGCTACCTTGAGGCCCAGCTACTCTCAAAAATACATTTACAACAAATACACTGCAGATTTATTTAAGCATGTGCTTCTTTTCAAGACGCTGGTTTTTCTATCAAAACTGTTCTATGTTGTTTGATTATAAAGCAGCTTTTTCACATTAAAGAGTGTTTGTCACCACTAGCATCATCTCACAGTTTTTTATTTTGTTTGTTTCTTTAAATTTTGTCTCATATAATGTACTCTTTGATTAACTTTTCAAGTATAGAAGAAACAGACTCCCTTGTAGAGACCTGGGGAGGTAAGAGTGTCCACTTGAAAGGCCCAAAGATTTCCTGTTCAGATTACACAGGCTTCTTTAGTGCTGCCAAGAATCATGGCATGTATAAGATAATACACTTTAGTTTAGGAGACACTATATATGGAAATTCAATTAATCCAAAGGCTACAAAAGAAAGGAAATACTAGCTTAGAATTGTCACTGCACTCAGGACCCTTGGAGCTAAGGGGTAGGCATGACCAAGAAGGTGATTGTGGTCTGAGGACCCGCTTGGTAACATCATTCCAGGACAGGGCTAAAGGAAGATGACCAGCTGAGAGCAGGCCCCATCTTGGTCACTTGTGAACTGACCCGTGAAAGGTATTTCTTCCCAAAGCCTCAGCAACCTGGCCCCATCAACATAACTTTCCAGAAGGTTGGCAGCATTTAAATAAATCATCCAGCATGTGCTTTATCAAGTGCCTCCTAGTGAGCACCAGCTGTGAGCACATAGTGGGGAGTCCCTACAAGTAGAGTCTTGCAGAGGGCAGAGTTACTTGGACCAGGAAAAGCATAATTGATAAAGGAAGTAGAGTGAAGAATTTCCCAAAGGTCTTGTCATAAGAATCACCTGGGGGTGCAAGGTAAACATACAGATTCCCAGGACCTTTCTCTGGAGATTCAGATTCTGTAGTCTGGGACAGGGCTTTGGATAGGTCTAGTCTGTGCTGCAATAAATCCTAATGATTAGACAAGTTTTTCAAACAGTGGGGTGGGGTTGAAGAACAATGGCGTTGGAGCCAGAATCTGATGGCAGTTCAAACTTGGGTCCCACCATTTAATTGCTGCATTGTCTTAGACAAGTTACTTCTCTGAGCTTTGGATTCCTTATCCATAAACTGTAAGTAGTAATAATACCCACTTGAGAGTGTTGTTGTGAGGATAAAATGGGAGGGAATCCATCAATGTGCTTTGTAAAGTTCCTGACACATTTTTAAGCACGCTGTAAGTGTAAGATATGAACTTTCACATACTTTTTTTTTTGGACTTATTATTGTTGTAATGGAAGAATTTGCAACATTAACATATATATATGTGTGGAGGAGGAGGAAAGAATAGATGGAACAAAGGCAATTTTTAGGGCTTCACAATTATTTGGCATTATGTTGAAATAATGGATAAAGACGGTTATACATTTCACCAACTCCTATAGAACTGTGCAGTGAAAAGTGTAAACCACAATGTAAACTATAGAAATTGGTTATCGGCAATGCATCAATATTTGTCCATGAAGTGTAACAATTTTAACACAATGATATAAAATGTATTTTTTGGTTGAAATGTGGGGGTTATAGGTAAGGTATATAGAAATCCCCTATACTTTTTTATTTATTTATTTTGACATTCCAGTCAAGCAAGTCCTTTAAAAGCAGGAGAATGGACGGGGGCATCAATGTACCTGGACAGTGAGCTTGAAATTGAACCTGTTCACAAGGGCAGGTCACAAGGATATAAAGACTTTAAATCGGATACTCTTTGGTGATGGTGACGGTAGTTTGACAGAAAGGAAAGACAGGAAACAAAGGTGGGTCTGGAAAGAGCTTTAGAGGTCGAGATGCAAGCAGTGAACATTTCTCGATGATCGTCAAGGATAAATAGACTACAAAAAGACAGGAAAATACCAAATGGGCAATAAATATTGTCCAGCTATCGAGTTTGTATTTCTCTAATAAAATAATCTCCCCAGAAAAAAAAAAAGACGGGAAAAGTCTTTAAGCAAACCTGAGATTTCCAAGGGAAGACACAATTTGCTGAGAATAAGCTATTTTTATTTGATCACTTTTAGCCCAGAAGCAAAGGTTTATAGCATTCGTAATTCATCTTCATCTGCTTCATTTACTTCGTAAACTTCGTTGATCTACTAGGTGCCATGCCCTGTGCTAGTAACAGGATTACAAGGATGAAAGAAGCAATACCTGCCCTTCAAGAACCACTGTGTACCCTTAGGCATAGGCAGCAAACAATTACAGCCTGGAATGTAAGAGTGGTACCCAGGGCTGTTACCTGAAGGGCAGCTAACCTCCCCGAGGGCGAAAGCAAAACTTCTCAGAGGGAGTCTTGAACTAAAGATTCCATGACAGTTATGTCATCATTGTCACTGCCATAACCATAAAATACTAATAATAATTGTCAACATGATTCAATGCTTATTTCGTGTCAGCTGCCACGCTGGGCTTTGCACACTTTACCTCCTCTCACGGTGTAAAATGGCTTCATGGGCAGAACTGTGTTTTACTTCCTTGTGTTTGCACCATCTGTTCAGGGCTCTTTCTAAATGCCATTGCTGCACAACTGGTGAATTACAGTGTCTTCCAGAACACTGATTCTCCCACTCTAGCTCCCTTAATAAGACAGTAGAGAATCCATTAACTCACGAGAACTGGAATTGGCTGCATTTAGTCCCAGGCTGAATCTTTGACACAAGTAGATTTTTCATCCCTTACTCCACTGATATTCCTTCCTCAGAGGCCCTTAGATAAACTGAACCCACTGTTTACATACCATCGCACAAGGAGGACTGAATAGTGTGAGTTTTACTGGGTTTCTGATAGCATCCTGTCCTAATATGTGCAAAACTATAAGGCAGAGGACAAAGTCTAGTGTAAATAAATTGTCATGTTCTAAGTGGGAAAAAATATGCCCTTTCAGGTTAGTGGCTAGCAACAATTACAATAGCAATGATGACAATAATAGTAAGAATATCTAACATTTACTAAGCACCTATTATATTGTAGACTAAATGATTTGCATGTATTAACAGATATGAACCCTAGATAAGGTACTATCCCATTTTACAGACAGTAACTGAGGTCCAGATGTGCCTCAATTGGGAAGTTGAATACAAAGTTGGACACAAGTAGAAAAAGTCAGACTAGTTAGTTCTAGTCGTGCACCCTGTTCTTGGGCAGGTCTGCCAGGAGTTGGTCCTCATCAAGGCACTGCAAGCAGTTGATACCCAGTGTTTACAGGACCAAAATCAAGTTCTTTATGGCAAGACCCTCCCCAATGTGCCCCTGAATTCTCTCCCAACTCATCTCTCAATGGTCCCCGGCTCAGCTAGGTTCCCTCCGTTCCCAACAGATCATGGTTTTTCACATACCCAGGCTGTGTCTTACCCCTTTGTTACCCCTTGACCCAAATTGCCTTTCCCTTTCTCTTCATTGTCAGTTTAGCCCAAGTTTAGGACTTGTCTGTAGGAGCCACAGTCCCTGGGAATCTTTTCCATATCCCCAGCCCCTCCCCATACACGCCACCTTGCCCCAGCCTTGTTAAGGAATACTCCACAGCTCCCACATTGCTCTGGCCACTCCTTTTATACCTGTGTGCTCAGAAAGACTGGGGGCTCACTGAAGCCAGGAGCTGTGGCTAATTCATTTTATAACCTCAGAATTTAAGATCCCTGTGTTAGTATTTATTGATCTGTTGGGAAGAGTTAGTAAATGGAATTCTGCAGATCATGACTGAGGCTACAGATTGTGAAGATGTCATTAATTTTTGTTACAATCCGAATTACTGTTATTCCTTTATTTGTTTTTTTCCTCACTGTTCAGAACTTCTAGTCATGAGATACTTGGCTTGGGCACTAATTAAAACTGCCCTTTGCTAGGATTATGTTAATCATGCTTTACTTTTGTAGTCAGCACCCTGTCTGTGCTGGCATAAATCCATTTCCTTCTTCAAGGATGCCATTTGTTCCTTTTATTTATAAATTCATCACATATTGTGGAGGGCGTTAGCAGAGTAAGGCTCTTTGCTTCATGAAAATGTCACCAAATACTTGACACCATAGATGGGAAAGCACCAGATGTCTCTCTGCAAGGAAAGCAAAACCCTGGTTGTAAAGAGTCAAGGGCGGCCAGGCCTCCGCTAGCATTTCCGGGCCTTGGGTTTGGCTCTGTTCTCCCCCTTCAGGTCTCATCTTCACTGACCCCCACATTCCATTTCAGTCATCAATCTGGAGAAACTGTCCTCAACTTTATTTCTGATTTGAGGCCTAGAAACTGTCCGTTAATTTTCTCTAATTCGAGTTGAAAATTGAGACAATCTTGCTGGATCATTTCCAAAAAATAACACGTGTGTTTGTGAGCCATCCCACGACTGCCTCAATTTTCCACTTCCTTTGAGCAATTGAAACTTCTTCAAAGAGCACATGGTTATCAGTAAACAGTCCATTTGTTGTGGGAAGTTACAGAATTTTCATCAACAGTAACATTTTAGTGTTTTACCTAAGGCAAGGGATGATGAAGCGAATTCTCTGATTTGTAGCAAGGAATTGGGGAGATTCTAAGTAATAGTGGTAATTACACTTAGAGTATTAAGATAACGACTAGACTTGAGGATTGTCATTTGTTATTCTGGTCACCTTCAAATCAATGTAGTGCATTATCCACTCTAGGAAAACAAATATTCTGCTTGATTCCTGTCATAATTTTTTATGCATTTGGGAATAAATGAGTTGTCTACAGGGGAAGGTAAGAGTAAAATTGAAAGAGAAAAGAAAAAGAAACACTTTGAGAAATAACAGTTGCATCGAATATAAAATATGAATTCACCAAAACCCCCAAAGTCTAACTTTAGTTAGAAAAATACTCTTGCCAGTGCGCCCAGATTGAAAAAACCTCCAGGGGTTAGAATTCTGCAGTATTTAATGGGGAGGATCTTAACTTCATCTACTGGGTTCTATATTCTGAACACCAAACCCAATAACTGCTTCCTGCGGGGTAGTTAATTGAAAGGAGTTAGTGAAAAAGTACATTTAAAAGTACCTCAGGGCCAGATGCATAGGACTCCCCCAGATCTGAAATTCAGGAAGACAGAAGTGAGTTACTCTCACTGCCCCGTGCATCTTCATTTTCTTCTTCGTCCTTTTTTCGTATCAGAGAAAGACTTCTTAGCACTGTTTCCATGGGTTTCTTTGGAAGACCGAAATTAAAGCATCGACAGCTTCACTGGCTTTGAAGTAATAATGCTCAGTGTTCCTCGTGGGCCTGAGCCACAAGCTGTGCCTCTAAGAATCACCCAGAGGTAACATGATCTGAAATGGGGAATCTTGCAGAAACACCCTTTTACAAGGTAACAACTGCATGCCTTTGCATCTGTGACATGCTTGCCAAAGCAACCCAAGGTAATAAGTCAAAGTGGAATGGCAACTACATTGGTATATTGATCATTTTCCAGTTTTTCCTGTTTCTAATGCCAACTAATACAGTATCAACTCAATTATAACTGTTTACAATAGGTGACTCATTGCCCATATGACATTATAAAGTTCTGTGTGTATCTCTCTTGTCCAACTTCTCACTTCCCCTCATTCCTCCCCCACGCCAGAATTACTCACATATTTATTTCTAAAAGTTTATTGTTTTTTTCCACTGAACTGTTTTTAATACTGTTGTGGTTTTTTTGTTTTTTGTTGTTGTTTTTTAAAGAGGTTAAGTTCCTCCTCATTTTCACAAGCAAGACTCAAATTTGGACCCAAATGATATAGGAAGGCATTTTTTCCCTATTCCTGACTAGGTCTAGGCATGAGACCAGAAGTGACTAAGGCCAGAAGGTTTCCATTTGCTCTGATATTCCTGAGTCCTTTTTAAAGGGTAGGTACCATTTAATTTTTTGAAACAGGGGTTATCAGGAAGGGAGCCACGTCACGTTTCGTAATTTGAAAATGATACTGTACTATGGTCATGCCATATCATTTTTGCAGGGATGGTTTCAGTGGTTTTCTCCTCTTTGTGTTCCAGCCACACCAGCTACCCTTGGCAGAGGATCCCAGAGTCTGCAAAGATTTAATCCAGGCCTAGGGACAAGTAAGAATTTCCATCCTTTTTCTACCTTCAGTGATAGTGTCCATGCTTTACTGTATTGAAACTACTGTCCTTTCTCTCTTTTATTGAGAAAGAATGCACTGGTAACTGGAAGAATGACTGATTGGAATTGCACAGGCAAACAAAAAAATATGTTTTTTGGAATTTCTTTTTCAACTTCTCTGCAAGGATGCTTCACCTTTCTATTTTACTTGTCTTTGGAGGTTAAATAAGGCCAAATTAACGAAGGAGGGAAAAAAAGAGGAAATTATTTATTGTGGACCAACAGTTAGTTTATAGAATTGAGGAACCTGTCTCTTTTTTACAAATCCTTTTTAAAAGTATCATTAGTATTTTGAAATATTTCTTCTCTAGTAATTACATGGGCAGGAGGTTAAACTTTTCTCTCCAACCAAATTGCCTTAATGCTCCAAAATTCCGTCTTGATGCAAGCTGGCTCTTCTCCTTAAAATGTCTCT
>JAQZBX010006028.1:33249-54752 GCA_029593785.1 Cabassous unicinctus
TAAAAAAAAAAAAGAAGACAGTCTCCCTAACTGAATTTAAACCACTCCTGTTTTTGTTGGTAATTCTGGTGTCATGAAACTGTAATTTGGATTTTGTAACTAAATTGCAGAGTAAATTTCTTATGTGAGATTTAAACGTCATTTCCTTGGAGGTGACCCAAAGGGAGGGTTGGTGCTGTTTTTAACAAATGTCATTCATTTGCCAATTGTGCCAGACCACAAGCTCTTTACAATTCTCCTGTTTTAGAAGCATCTGACATGTTAATCTGCTCCCTCATTAACAGGAGGGATTGTAAGAGGGGTGGCTGTTTGTTTATGTGTGAGTTACACCAGCCAGTATTCCAGTGTCTTCACTCTGCAGATGATGTGACCTGTTGTTCCTTTCTGTGAGGAAATAAGAAGGATTCAGTCAAAACTGTTTTCATAATAGTGCGTCCTCCTCCCACATGGAAACCTTCCTCCCCAAATATAAGGCACTGCCCTTCACTTTTCCCCAAAGTGGTGGCATGGTTTCCCCAAGCCATTTTCTCTGTCAGGTCATGGAGTCCTAGGAGCCTGAATCTTGGGCTTTATATAAACATAATCTCTAGGTATGACTGATGCATTGAATAACTTCCTTCTAGTCATTTGGCATGTGTTGATTTCATTTCTTCGTGATAAGGTAAAATAGTAGCTAGTTATTGTTTGTCTATGGTATCCCACCCAGACACTGACCTCTCCCCACAAGAAAGAATCCCATCTTTCCAGCTCTCCTTATCAAAACTGACCTGTCCTCTGCCCCAGGACTGATTGGAAAAGTTACCCCAGTCGGGATGTGTCCCTATCAGTGGGCACCTACCATAGTGCACATGCTCGGACATCGTGGCCACCTTTATCATCACGGGCATCTCGTTCAGATCTGTCAGATCCAAGTACTTACACCACCTCACTGTCTCACTGTCACTGTGCCACAAATATTTAATTCTCTACTGTGCACCCAGCACTGAGCTCTACTCTCTGGGGGAGTAAAAGATGAATAACAGATATTGCCCTGACATCAAGGAGCTCACCTTCTCCCTAAAGAGATAATTTTACATGAAAGCTAGTGTACAACGTGAAATGTCCCAAGAATGCACAATTACAATTTACACATTTCCTATATGCACCATTCTAAATTTTCAGATTTGGAGCAAAACCTAATGGAAGAAAAATGAAATAAAAATCCTCTCAGGACCAGTCTTAGAACTGATGAAACATAAATGAAAAAAATGCCACCACCCTTCTCCAGGCCATCTTTTCTTTATACCTGGGCAATATCAGTATCCCTTCTTTAGTAGCTGGAATCCTCCTCTCTGCTTCCTCCCCCTGCCCCATCTCTCCTTCCTTGCATCCATCTTCCTGTGCCAATAACAATTAAGTACCCAAAAAATCTCGTGTTCTAAATATCAGTAAATCTCTTTAGGACCCTTCCTACTAGCTTAATTTTAGACTCCCAGCCACCATCTATCACATAACCCCAGCTTGCAAGTCTGGATTACTTACTATTGCCCAGGCACACTGGACTTTCCGTCCTCTGGGTACTTTGCTCATGTTGTTGCATCTTCCAGAAGTAAGCTTCTTCCACCCCACCCCACATTCTATAAACATCAAACCTGCCCATACTTTCATTTTCACCCAAAGCACTGAGACTCTTGATCTGAATGAAGCAATCCCCTGCCTTCTCCATGCTTGTCTACGAGAGAGGTCAGGATGTTTCCTACCACTCTTAAGGAATATACTAAATGCTGCTTTGAAGCATAGTTATTTACATATCTCTCATCTCCCCATCTGGATCATGAACAGCTGCTGTGTCTTATTCACAGCCCTGTAACTCAGAGTATGTAAGATGGTGCCTTGAACATTTTAAGTAACAAATGATATTGAAAATAAATTAATTGAACGGAGGTGCCCGTAATAGCTCTCTGGTAATCCTTCCCTTCCTACACTTAGCAATTCCCACCCATACCTCTTCTTATCAGCAAGCATTCTGGCTGGCTGGGTCCATCCATTGGTAATCATATCTCCCCACTTATATTAATTACACATTAATCACCTTAAGTGTTTCTTTGCTAAAAGGACTCATAGGACCCAAGTGGTTTATACCCATAGAGCAGCTTCATTACAGGCAGAGCCTCCAGTACAGCAACAATAGGAGAGGGATATTCATTGATTAGGGTCTGGAGATCTCAAGTGCAAGCCTCTCTGTCCTCCCACTGCTGGGTTACACAGGATGTGCTTTGTCTCCAGGTCTTGAACCTTTATCCAGGTGCCTGCCAAGCACCTCAGCACCAGGAAGCCCAAAGCCTGATTGTGATGGGGTCTCCTACAGTGAACTGGTCATGTAAGGCACATTCTAGCTATGTGGTAAGCCTTAACCAGCAAACCACTGAAACCAGATGCAACTCATAACCCAATTATTATTACTAAATGATAATGGCAGGATGATATATCCTTCCCTGAAACCAACTCACAGACCCATGATTAAAGAGTGCCATTTATCTTTGGTGATTGCATTCCATAGCATTGGTCAAGGCTAATAGCTCTGGAGATAAGCATGTGGTCAAACCAGACCAGCTAAGATTAGTCCATGCTACACATCACCTAAAGAATCACCCTTTACTGTAATCTTTTCTTCCTTTTCTTGATTATCAAAAACTATCTGTTCCATTTTCTAAGTGCTCAAAGCTTTGCCATCTGTGTGGTGACAGGACCTAATCATGTGAATTGGTGTTTGTGTATTAATGGACACATGCTAACATGCCTTCCATGAAATACTCCTAAGAAATATTTTCTGGAAAGAAATGGCTATTTTTGAATACCGTTTCCATGCAGACCTTTCAGCTCAACACAACATGGGTAGGAGCATACCCCTTCCCCATACAAAGGCCAGCCTCCTGTAAATATAAGCAAAAACATACACCTATGATAAGAGGGATGTTGGGCAGTTGTTTATCACTTCAAGAGACATACGGACATCTTTGTTATACATTAAAGAAATAATAGTATAAATTTATGAAACAAAGAAGCCTTCTTTTAGTTGCCATGGAGAGTGATGAGGAGAATGGTTAGAATCCCCTGAAGTAAAGCAAAACATTGTTATTGCCCCTGAATAAGGCAGACACTTTACCAGGGTGCTGCGGGTCTACATTCTTTGTGTTTTGCCAATAATATTATTTCTCTGCCATGATTGCTCTTACACTTTGACTGTTGGCAGAAGAGTTGATGATCAATTAGGCCAAATATCTGAGACCACTAAACGTATATATGGAGAGAAATTTTTAGATGATTGTACATCTTTCTGAAGGGAATATCCCCCTTATTTTTCAAAGTCAGCCCTTTTCACATCATTCATAACATATGACTAAAGAAATGTAAATTTTGTGATAATGGCAGTTCTACCTCAAAATAAACTGAATATTCAGCTGTAACAAAACACTGAAGTTTCATTGGTTACTCTTCAGAGCATAAAACAGTCCAGGATTTTATGAAAACAGGCATTCTGAACGTAAACATTAATGACTGAGGTCAGAGTTAAGCTTTGAAAGGATTCCAAAAGAATGTCATATGAGAAGCTACAGCAAATGAACTGCTTACATTTTTTAGATGGTCACAACTTCCATCACAATTGTGTTACTTTTACATTTCAATAAAAACACTTTTATGCAACAAAAACTAAGTAAATTTCACCTTGCATGTTCATTTCCTTAGTATGTGTTCTTAGATGGACTCTTGTTGTAGCCTAAGGTTTCTTTCCTACCTCTTATTTCTTCCCCATCCCAAGCCATCTTACACTCTACTTCCAGATTAATTTCTTCTTGCCTACCTCTGATCCAGCAATTCCTCTGTGCAGTCATCTTCAGTAGCTTCCGCATTGTTTTCTAAATTACAAAAAAAACTCATTTCCCTGGCATTCAAAGAATTCCAAAGCCTGGATCCTACTCACTTTTCTAGCCTTATCTCCCTTGTGTCCTATGTCCCCTTGTGTTTATGTCCCCTGCATTCCTGCTTCATTATATCCGTTCATATTGACCCCATCAGCAGAAATTCCCTCCTCTGAACAATCCTTCATGCATTTTGTCCTTCAAGGCATATTTCAGTTATTACTTCATCCGCAAAGCTTTTCCTATCCCCCTAAGAGAATGAGTGCTTCCTTCTTGAAATCTCTGTAGCCCCTTTTCCTCCATCTCAAGGAGAGATTGGATGGCATAGTCATTGAAGAACTCAGCCTTTGTAGCAAGACTGCTTTGGTTTAAGTTCCAGTTCTACTGCTGATAACCCATGTGATCTTAGGTAAGTTTCATAACCTCTCTGTGCCTTGGTTTCCGGATCTCTAAAAAAGAGG
Organism: Cabassous unicinctus; assembly: GCA_029593785.1. Taxonomy (NCBI): domain Eukaryota; kingdom Metazoa; phylum Chordata; class Mammalia; order Cingulata; family Chlamyphoridae; genus Cabassous; species Cabassous unicinctus. The sequence continues at coordinate 37,610 of JAQZBX010006028.1, forward strand.
CACTAATAGTACCTACCTCATCAGATTGTTGTAAAAATTGCAAGTGTTGATATATGTAACGTAGAATAGTAACTGGCCACATGGTAAGCTTATTTAAGTGTTCATTATTATCTCTCATGGCTCTTATTGTATTAGGTTGAACCTGATGAAATTGCCCATACTCTATTCTTTTGGGCCACAAAACCATTATGTCACTTGGTTTAACCTAATGTAGACTTCTGTGTACTTTCTATTCCCCCTTAATAGATTGTACTGTCTCCAAGGATAGGGACTATATTTTATGTATCATTGTATCCCAAGTGCCTGGTAAGAACCTGGCACATAATACATGTTTAATGACTAGTTGTTGAGTTGAATTTCATAAATAATAATAGTGATACAAAAAAATAGGAGCTAGGTTTTCCTCAACATCTTAATTACTCTTTGGCTACCAAAGAGTACCTTTGTGCCCTTCACCAGTCATTTCTGAAAGGAAGGAATAGAGATAAACAGGAGAAGAAATTTCTCTTGTCCAGTGCTGAGTATAAATATTTGCAGTCTTTCTCAAAACCATCCACAAAATCTTAACTTCAAGTCATGCAATTAGTGTCATGTCTAGTTTGGGGATACAACAGGTGACAATACTATGTTGTTGCCATGGTATCCTGTTGACATTTCAGCTCCCCATGGAATAGTAGCCCCACTCCTGCCTCTGTCCCATCACTGCTCCCAAAGAGCCAAATGACAATCTCCTCTTAAGCATTATTTATCAAGTGTTTTCAACCTTAAGGGCTTATTCGCTGACAACATAACCAAAATATGCACAACATAAGGGAGGTGTGTCCTGGCAGGAATGGTGTCTTAGAGAGCAGAATTTATTTGAGTAAAAAGAACTTGAGCCTTGGACATGCATTAGAGAAGTAGCACTGACATTGGGTTCTGCCATTGAAGCTGACATCAAATTCTTGACAGTCTACTTGTTTATGAATGATACAGTAAGCCATTTAGTAAGTAAACACAGATTACTGTGATCCCTTTTAAGGACACAGTGTTTATGTTGGATCTCTTATGTGCCCAAACTAGTAGTCATGAGCCTTTCCAGATTCACATACACTACTAATCTCATGATAAGGCCAGGCACCCTAAGGATACTACCCACCCCACTTCCATGCTTCTCTAAAGTGGGAAGAAGACAGATAGAATTACACACTTTATATGAGAAGAGATAAGATACAGAGAAACAGCTTACCTACGTGCCTTAACAGACCAACTCTGAGAATAAATAAGATACTGTCAGTGCAATGATTTGTATCTCTTCCTAGTTAAGCAAAATAAAGTTTAGATAATGCCATATATATTGATAATTCGAATGGTAGTGTTCACTTATCTCAAAATTTGAACTCTGCAGTGACTTTTTTCAATCCCAAACTACCCAGATAATGACTGCTATTTGTTTCACAGATGTTAGTGCTGTAGTGTACACTGTCTTGCTTTCACATATAGTTGTTGGGAGATAGGGATTTTTTGGAAGATAAATATTAGGTCTTAATTTTCTATCTTCCCTCAACTCTCAGCAACTTACTGGGCCAGAGTTAGCAAGGGACCTTTTCTTCACTTTGCATTTTCTTAGGCCACTTTTAATGCAACCTCTGGAATGGGGGATAAACCCACAGCTCAAGGTCAGCCTGCTCAAGTAGCTATAGGTACCTTCTGGTTGCAAACACGTATCAAGGCCTTTTTTTTTACCTTGGGAACCAAAACATAGGAAATAATTAGAAATCTGTTTATGGAAAAAGGCTTCTAAAAGCCTTGCACTTACAAGTGAGTAAATGTTTTTTTTTTAAGCAGTACAGAAGGATGATTAAGGATCTCCCTAAAACTTCCAGTGTGTCTGAGTGTGCTCTGTATACCAATTCCTGTGGTTTCTCTCCCAAAGCATAACACACATTTTGTCAAGGATGAAATCCAAGGTAAACTTTCTTTCACCCTGGGTGACCCCAGTGGGCGGTACACACTTTTAGTGACTTTAGAAAATTAAAGCAGCCCAGAGTTAGATGTGGCCTTTGAGTTCTTCTATCCCAAGCCCTCTGATTTCTGCTAAGTTACACGGCTTCAAAACCAACTCTGTAATCACTTTCTCAAAAGGGAGAGGACACCTGCATCTGTATTTCAGAAAGGGTCTCTGTTCACATCAACTCCTACTTCTGAAATAGGTTTTTTTCAGATAATGTACATTTGTGCACTGAGGATAAATTTAAATTTGTTTTATAGGCATGCCCTAACATTGAAACAAATTAATCTACACACTGAGAGATCAGATTATAAATCACATTTATACAAAGATTTATGGCTTTAACAAAGAATTGAATCATAGATACCATTAAATAGTAGTTAAGTAATAGTGTGCCTCATGACAAACATATGCAATATGAGACATTATTTATTTAAACCAAAAATAACCCAAGGGGTGATTATTTACTCTATAAAGAATTTATTACTAAAAAAAAAAAGAGAGAGAGATTACACCACTTTCAAAGAGCTATTAAAATTCTGATATGGTTAACAGAAAATTGATTTGCATATAACTTAGGATATGTGGTACAAAATAAACTACTTCTGTTTTTTTAGTAGTAGTAGCAGTATTTAGGTCAACCGTTAGCTAAACCAGGGATTGGGAAAGGATGGTCTTCAGGCCAGCTGCCTGTTTTGTAAAGAAAGTTTTACCAGAACACAGCCCATCCCTTTCGTTTACAGATTGACTGCTGCTGCTTTCAGAGTACAGTGGCAGAGCTGAGTAGCTGAAACACAGACCATGTGGCCTGCAAGCCTAAAATATTTTCTCTTCCCTTTTACCTTTAAGGAAAGTATGCTGACCCATGCTCTAAACAGGAAAATGATTACAGGGTATTTCATGTATCTAGTCATCACATTCAAATCAATTACCATTTTTAGTACCCTGTACCAACATATCTTTAATTTGGTAATTGACATTAATGAGAATACAGGATTCACTTTACAAAAGTTTATTTCATAGTCAACTCTTTTAAAATAACACCATATTATAAAGTAAGGAGTAACTATATCTGTCAATCAGTATGGTCATGTACATTTGTTATTATTAAAGATACTCCATCAAATGAATGCTGAATATTTGTAAAAGCTTGGTGATGGATCTAATGGACAATTATTTGCAGCTGGACTGTCTGCAACATGTCATCATCACATAATATTTGTTTTATGAAGAGTTGTGGTCAGTGTAATGATTAGCTTTAGTTTGAGGGCAAACTTGACTTTACAGGTTTATAGATCTTTCATAAACTCAACTGCTGTCACTGAATTCATGCTGAAAAATAAAGACCAAGACTCGCCTGTTAAGAAATTGTGCCCTATAAAAGACTCATAAACCTGGAACCTCCTAGCACCATAATAGATGTATTTTTCAGAGACCATTCATGAGTCCTTGAGGTATTCTCAAGTGATAGTCATGCCTTTACTTTTGCAGGTCATTTTGATTTTTCGTGTGACATGGAAAAGCAGCCTTTAACTCTTCTTTCTTTTCTCTTAATATTCCTTAATAAAGAGAATTTTAAAACCCCTAATTTGTGGAGGCAAATATTTGTAGGAGAGTCCATCTGTAATCTTTGTTGTCAGCACAAATGGCTTTTTGCACCTGCCACCAGGAAGCACCTGCCAAGCAAACCCCACAAGTGAGTCTTCAAAGAAATGGAAAAACACCTGGATACCATCTGTATTAGTTTCCTTGGGCTGCTATAACAAATTACTACAGACAGGATGGCTTAAAACAACAGAAATTTATTATCTCATAGTTCTAGAGGCTAGAAATCCAAAATCATGCTGTCACCAGGTCTAAAGACTCTAGAAGAATCCTTGTTTGCCTTTTCCTACTTTCTCGTGGTTACCAGCAGTCCTTGACATTCCTTGGCTTGCAGCTGCATCACTCCAGTCTCCTGCTTCCATTGTCACATGGGCCTGTTCCCTCTGTGCCTGTGCTGTGCTTCCAGGTCTCTCACTCCCCTTATATGAACACCAGTCATTGGATTTAGGGCCTACCCTAGTGCAGTGTGAACTTCCTTGATTAAATCTGTAATGACCCTATTTCCAAATAAAGTCACATTCATAGATACCCGGGGTTGGGACTTCAATGTATCTTTTAGGGGACACAATTCAACCCACAACTTCATCCATCCTTAATCCACCTGATGCTTATCCTCTGAATTCACAGTTTTTTAATTTGTGCCTCTTTTGAATTGAACCACCAATGGATTGTGTACACATGGTATCTTCTCTTATAGCTCATAAGTTCATTGAGGGCATCTCTTCCTCATCTTTGTATGCACTGCTCCCTCTGTTACAACTTAGCTAGTGCCTTTCAGAAAATGGGAGCTTAATAATATTTAAGTTAATATCATACTGACAACAAATGGAGAAGAGAAGTGGAGGGAGAGGTGTCAGTAAAGATTTCATAGTGTTTGAGTTTAGCATTGTTCCCCCAACACCAAAAACTAATACAGGCGAGTAACATAATTGTTTCCTCGAGTCTGAGAGCAGTAGATGGATTTCCTCTTCCACACTTTTGCCTTTCTTGTGGAGAAAAGCAATGGAGAACGTCCTTCACAAGTCATTACCTTTCCTTCCTTCTTCCCCTCTTTTCCCTTGTTCTTACCAGACAGGAGTGGTTGTGACAAATTTTGAGATTAGTTTCAGTTGGTGCCACAGACTGTGTGATAAGAACTTTGGAGTTTGGGGAGCTAGAGACAATGGGTTATCCTGTAGGTCTGCATGCAGCATCCTGCTCATATGCCATGAGCTTCAGTTTATCCATCTGTAAATGGGGTTGTCAACACCTATCTCAAGGAGTCATTATGGGGAGTAAAGATGGGTACATAGAAAAGTTTCTGGCAAAAAGTAGATATGGAATAAGTTTTAGGTATTTTATTATTTTTATTACTACTACTTCCACTAGTAATGCTATTCTGACCTTCCTATGACTGATAGAGTAGTAGTAGTCTGAGTCACTGGAAACACCCTACCTAGCCCCTCATCCCACTTACCAAAACTTGTCTCATATTTAAGTTCATCTATATTTTCCAGGAGGGCAGGAAAGACCCTGAATATAGTATGGTTTATCTCATATTTGAGCAATAGATTTTAAAAGATCCCAGAGAATGAATGCCTGTATAGCCCAGTTTGAGACTGGTTTAAAGAAATAAAGATTTAACGTTATGAATATGTCTATTTGCCATTTATCTCTACAAAAAATGCAAACCTTAATTTTGTAGACCAGATGACCCCCGTGTGGGAAGCCCTGCTTTCATATTCTGTCATCATTGCCTTAGTCTGGTCTATGAGCTTAGGCTGCCCCTTTACAGGTGGGGAAGCAGGGACTATTTAAAGGGGAGGACTAAGGGGCTTGCCAAAGTCCAGATGACCAGCAGCTGAGACATGGGCATCGGGCCAAGAAAGACAGGTGCCCCAAAAAAGAAGGGGTGCAGGAAGAGGGAGAGGGAGCAGCTGAGGCTAGTTACTTACCTCAGAGTCTCGCCTCAGGCCTGCCCTTAGGCAAGATTAGGTAAAATGTGTATCTCCCTGCTTGACACCTCAGAGGATGTTGTTCCCTTTCCTTCCTCCTTCCCCTGAGATAGACTGTCCTTAGGGATAGAAGAGGTGAGGCTATGTGGATAGCTGAAAGGGATGCCAATAAAATAAACTCTTTCTACTCCTTCAAAGCCATAGAGCAGCTTTATCCCTTGCTGGAATAAGCTCAGTCCAAAGTACAGTGTCCCTTCTCTGAGCCTTTATAAAATTTACTTCCTGGATGTGTCATTTGATAATAATCATGTGCTGTTTTCTCATAGGCTTCTTGTATATATACATTTAAAAGCTCCTAGTGTCCCAACTTAAAATTTGTTTTTGCTTCAGAAGGTCAGCTAAAAGGAAGTTGCCTGGATTAATTTTAACAGCAGCAACAAATAATAGATTATCTAGTGGTTGGGTGCCCAGGCTAGCCCTTGAGAGCTTGTTGACTCTTGATGAAATAGCTGGCTTTGAGAATTGGAACAGGAGCTCTCTGGTACATACGGAGGAGGAATATTTCCCACTCCACCTCAACCCTCCCTCACAACCCCTACCCTCTTCCTTTGTATTAGTCAGTCAAGGGGGTGCTGATGCAAAGTATAAGAAATCCATTGAGTTTTATGAAGGGTATTTATTTGGGGTAGACGCATACAGTTACCAGAACATAAAGCATAAGTTACTTCCCTCACCAAAGTCTATTGCCACATGTTGGCGTGAGGTGGCTGCCGACCCTGCAAGGGCCCAGCCTTCCTCTTCCTCTTAAGGCTTCATGGTCCCAGCTTCTTCCAATATCAGCTATAGGCTGGGATAAGTCTCGTCTCTCTCCCGGGGCTTGTTTTCTCTCCAGGCTCAGCTGCTCTGGTCTCTCCACAAGGTCAGCTGTAGACTATCAGTCTCTCTCTCTTCCCAGGGCCTCTGCAGTGTCTATGGAGCCATCTCTCTTCCTGTGTACTTCTCCTGTGTATTTACTTCCTGGGGCTCAAGCATCCAGAAACTCCAACTAACTCCTCTGCCTTGTTGTTTTCTCTGTGAGTCCCCACCCACCAAGGGGGCAGGGAACGTCCTACTGATGTCGCTCAATCAAAGCCCCAATCATAATTTAACCAAGTAAAAGTGAAACCTCTGCAGATAATAAAATCTAATGTGCCCAGAGGAACAGACCAGTTTACAAACATAATCCAGTATCTATTTTTGGAATTCATAAACAATACCAAACTGCTACAACCTTCTCCTGTTTATCCTGGGTGAAGGGCCAACTGGGGCAAAAATTTTGAATTAGGTAAAATTTGTCTTTGGTAGTCTGGTTTGAGTCTTTTGTGGACTCCAAAGAATTGTGTTCTTAGAGCGAACCCATTCACATGCCTATAAACCCATTGTAGATGGAATCTTTTGATTAGATTCAGTTAAGGGACCTTTTGATTAGATCACTTTTGTTTAGTTCACTTCATTTGAGGGCCTTTGATTATATTGCAGGACCCAGGGTGGATTACTCTTTCTCCAGAAAGAGGATTACTCTTTCTGGAGTCCTTTATAAACAGAGGACTAAAAAGCTACAGACACAGGAAAAAAGCTGCAGAGGCAGAGAAACCCCAAGAGGCTGAGAGAAAGGTCCTGGAGACTAGAGGCTGGAATCAGTGGGGCACAGAGGCACAGAAAGAGGCCCCGGAGAGGCCTGGAGGAGAGGGGAAAGACAAACCATATTCTTGATCATGCACAGCTGAGCTTGGGGAGAAAATAAGCCTGGAGGGGAAGGCAGAGCTGCCCTTATGGCCTGCCATGTGCCTAATCGCCCACAGCTTCAACATGAGGAGACAGCATCTCTGATGATGCCTTGATTTGGATACTTCCACAGCCTCAGAACTGTAAGCTTTTAACCTAATAAATTGCCATTATAAAAGCCAATCCATTTCTGGTATATTGCTCCCAACAGGTTTTAGCAAGCTTAAAACAGGTACCTTCCCCAAAATTTAGTTTTCTGACTGACCAGTCTTGTTTTAAACCATGAGTAAATGAACTGCTAGTATATATTCAGCCTCAATGTGGGAAAGCAGAGTGACACACACCAGCTCCTTCTTTTACTACAAACCTCTCCTTGTTGAGGTGTCTAGAAGTGTGGTCATTTTAATGGCATTATTTATTAGTGGTCAGTTATTGACATGCCTAGAGGGACATCCCTGACTCCTCCTGGAGAAACAAAAAAAAGACTCAAAGTGAAAAATTGCATCAAAAAAGATACCCACAGAAGTTAGATTACTGAAAAAAGCACAATGAGAAAAATAAATAAAATGTTTTTGGATGAATAGAATCTGGGGGCGAAAAAAGCTGACTTCTCAGGCAGAAACTGAGTCCAAAGAGAAACTGACTCCAAAGGATTATTTGTGGACTTAGAAGGATTAGAATTCGTAGGAGACCAAGATTCCCCAAGTTAATAAAGGAAGCTCAACCTTGTGCAGGCTGCAAAATGAGAATTTCCTCAAAGTGAAATCTGTATGATTTCTTTTTTCTCTCTGTTAACTGTAGTCACGGTTTAACTTGGGATTCACTGTCGTATGCAGTTCCATGGATTTTTTCTTTTTATTCTAGTAACATGGATACAACTAGAATTTCTCCTTTTAACCACATTCAAATATATATATTTATATTTGAAAGCTGATTTCCCTCTTTCCTATTTGAACCCATAATTACCTCTATCTACTCACATGGCCTGGAATGTTGTCATTACCACTACCAGTTTAAAGGAAATAACAGGGATAAAGAAACATTTTAAATGGCTGTTTAAGAATGCAATCAGATAAATGTAGGAAATGGTCTGATTTCTTTTTAAAAATTATATAATAAAAGGGAAGTGGATGTGGCTCAAGCAATTGGGCTCCCATCTACCATCTACCCTGAGTTTGGTTCCCGGGACCTCCTGGTGAGGGCAATCTGGCCTGTGCCCACGGAGAGCTGATGGTCTGCACCCGTGGACAGCTGGCGCAGCAAGATGACGCAACAAAGGGAGACAAGCAGACACAGAAGAAACGCGCAGCAAATGGACACAGAGAGCAGATCGCAAGCACAAGTGGCGGGGAGGGGATAATAAAAAATAAATCTTTTTTTAAAAATGATATAATAAAAAGAAGAGCGAGGGAGCATCATAGATTTAAACAGACTTCAGATATTGTATAGACCTTGTTTGCATCCTGATTCAAACGAATAACTGTCAAAACACATTTTGAGATATTTTTGGCAATTAGAACATACAGTGATCATTAGATGAGAAGATATTGAGAAATAATTTGTTAGGTGTGTTATTAATTTTTTTTTTTTTAATGAGAGTCGTTAGCTTTAAGAGATACATGCCAAGGTAGTTATGGGTGAAAGCATATGATTTCAGGGGAAAAACGTTAGGGGAAGTAGAAAAGAACAAGATTGGTAAAATGTTGATAATTGTTAAAGCTGGGTGATGAGCACATAGGAGTTCATTAAACCATGTACTCTACTTTTGTGTATATTTGCAAATCTCATAATTTAAAAAGGATAAACCAGCAGCAGCAGACAGCTTCAGCCCTCATCCTCAGGTAAACACAATTCACATTCCCAATGAAATGAGCCTTAATAGTGGCTGAGTTCTACATCTGGAAATTGGGAAAGATCCTTATGTGAACACAGTAGTTTAGAGAATTGTTGTGGGAAAACCAGAAAATGTTTGCGTTCTAGCTAACTAAACATTGAGTAAGTTGTACTGAAGTGTGTGGTCCTGAAGGGTTGATATTGACTGATTTACTTGCTTTCAAGTGATGAGAAAAAAAATGACTTTGCTAGGATTCATGGCTATACATCTAGATCATACTCAACAGGGGCTAAAGAGCACATCGCTGCAATTATTTTACAGGGTAGTGTTTGCTTGCACACCAGCTCTGTTATGTTGCAAGCAATTTCCTAGAACTGAAATCATTGTATATTAAAATTGTGTCCCAGAAGGAGATTTCAAGACTACGTTGCATGTAGCATTTACATTCTCCCCCTTGGATTAGTTTCTCACTACACCTAAAACAAAAACAAAAACAAAAGGATAGAAATTAGACATTTTATTAAATCACAAAGCAACAGGAGAGAAAGAGAGCAGACAGAGAGATTGGAGACAGAGAACCAGTTAGCAGAATTTTCTAATGACTAGGTTTTGCTTGTTTCTACCCTGTAGCTACTTGCTCTTGAAACCATTAACTTTCAGACTTTCCATGTACAAGTCTACAAAGAACATTTGGAATATCAACAGCCCTTCCCTTGCCCATGTCTCCCATCCTGCTTTCTCCCCATTCTCCCCTGCCCCACTCTCTCAGATCAGAGGCTTGGATGCTGAGAGCAACTGCGTTTACCATAATCATTCAAGCTAACAAGAATAAGGTGAAATCTAAATGATGGCCAAAGAGAATAAAACTGCAGTTCAAATACTATTCGTCTCTTAATGTTGCTGACTGAATTCTAGCTGCCTTCAGCTGAGCTCTTGGACATCTCAGAACCAAGGAGAATACTTATTTCTACCATATGCATCTGATGTTGGCCCAAGTTACCATAATTGGTTCATAACTTGGCCTCCTCTGAAAAGAAAAAGAAAAGAAAAACATGCACTCTAGAAATAATTCCTAAAATATCACCACAAGTCATGTGCTCTTCACACATGAAATCATACTTTATGGTTTCCCACAATGCCATGTTCTGTTACTCTTGTGTCTAAGGTTCCATGGGGCAGAGCAAGTCAAAGAATGCCAAGGTTTTATTAAACATTTAAAAAAAATTTTTTCATTAGAGAAGTAGTAGCTTTACAGACCAATCATGCACAAAATACAGGTTTCCCATACACCCCACCACAAACAACTTGGAATGGCATGAAACATTTGTTACAATTGATGATAGCACTTCTTAAAATAATTATACTGTTTTTTAACAGTAGTTACCTTTGTTACAATTGATGAAAGATTATTAAAACTGTACTATTAACTATCAAACATAGTTTACATTAGGTATATTTTTACCCATATCCCACCCTATTATCAATACCTTGTATTAATGCCATACATTTGTTATAATTCATGAAAGAACATACTTGTACTATTAACCATCATCCATCATTTACAATAGAGTTCACTGTGTTATACTGTCCCATGTTTTATTGTTTAATTTTTATTCTAGTAAAATATACAACCTAAAGTTTACCCTTTCAACCACATTCACCTATATAATTCACTGTGGTTAATTACACCCAAAATCCATCACCACCATCCATTTCCAAACCTTTACAATCAACTGAAATAGAAATTCTGTACAAGGTAGCATCAACTCCCCATTCTCTAACCCAAATCCATCCCCAGGTAACCTATACCCTAGATTTAACCCTGTGAGTATGCTTATTATAATTAGTTCATATCAGTGAGATCATAAAATATTTGTCCTTTTGTATCTGGCTTATTTCACTCAGCACAGTGTCTTCAAGGTTCATCCATGTTGTCACATGCATCAGTACGTCATTCCTTTTTATAGCTGAATAATATTCCATTGTATGTATATACCACATTTTGTTTATCCATTCATCAGGTGATAGACCCTTGAGATGATTGTGTCTTTTAGTAAATATGGATAATGCTGCTTTGAACATCGGTGTGCAAATATCTGTTCAAGTCCCTGCTTTCAATTCTTCTGGGTATATACCTAATAGTGGGATTGCCGGGTCATATGGTAGTTCTATACTTAGCTTCCTGAGGAACTGCCAAACTGTCTTTCACAGAGACTGCAACATTTTACATTCCCACCAGCAATGAATGAGTGTTCCTATTTCTCCACATCCTCTCCAACACTTGTAATTTTCTGTTTTTTTAACAGTAGTCATTCTAGTGGGTATGAAATGATATCTCATTGTGGTTTGGATTTGCATTTCCCAAATAGCTAGTAATGTTGAACATCTTTTCATGTGCTTTTAGCCATGTGTGTATCCTCTTGAGAAATGTCTATTCAAGTCTTTTGCCCATTTTTAAATTGGAATGTTTGTTTACTTTTTTTTAATTAATTTATTTTATATATATTTTTTAAAAGATGCTTAGATTACATAAATGTTTTACTCTTGAGTTATAGGATTTCTTTATATATTCTAGATATCAAACCCTTATCAGATATGTGATTTCCAAATATTTTCTCCCATTGAGTAGGTTATCTTCTCTCTATCATGACAAAGTCCTTTGAGATGCAAAAGTTTTTCATTTTGAGGAGGTCCTATTTATCTATTTTTTCTTTCATTGCTTGTGCTTTGGGTGTAAAGTCTAAGAAATATTGCCTAACACAAAATCCTGAAGATGCTTCCCCACATTTTCTTCTAGGAGTTTTACAGTCCTGGCTCTTATATCCTTTGATCCATCTTGAGTTGATTTTTGTATATCATGTTAGGTAGGGGTCCTCTTGCGTTCTTTTGCATTTGTTGAAGTGAGTTTTCTTTTCCTATTTTGTGGACTTGGCAGCCTCGTCAAAAGTCAATTGACATAGATATGAGGGGGTACTTCTAAACTCTCAATTCTATTTTGTTGGTCAATATATCTGTCCTTGAGCCAGTACCATTCTTTGTTATAAACTTTGTTATAAACTTTGTTATAAACTTTGTCACGAAGTATAAGTCCTCCAACTTCATTCTTCTTTTTCAAGAGGTTTATTAGCTATTTTGAGACTGTTATGCTTCCAAATAAATTTGATAATTAACTTTTCCATTTCTGCAAAGTAGGCTATTGGAATTTTGATTGGGATTGTGACCAATCTTTAATCATTTTAGGTAGAATGGACATCTTAAAGATATTTAGTCTTCCAATCCATGTACCTGGAATGCCCATCCATGTATTTAGGTCTTCTTTGATTTCTTTTAGCAATGTTTTATAGTTTTCTGTGTACATGTCCTTTACATCCTAGGCTAAATTTATTCTTAGATATTTTATTCCTTCAGTTGCTATTGTAAATAGAAATATTTTTAAACTTGGTTTCCTCTTCAGATTGCTCGTTAATGGTGTATAGAAACACCACTGATTTTTACATGTTGATCTTGCATCCCGCCACTTCGCTGAATTAGTTTATTAACTCTGGTCGCTTTGTTGTAGATTTTGGGGGATTTTCTATATGTAGGATCATGTCATCTGCAAATAGTGAAATTTGTACTTCTTCCTTTCCAATTTGGATGCCTTTTATTTCATTTACATGCCTAACTGCTCTGGTTAAAACTTCCAGTACAATGTTGAATTACAGTGGTGACAAGGGTCATCTTTGTCTTGTTCCAGATCTTAGAGGGAAAATTTTCAGTCTTTCACAACTGAGTATGATGTGGGTTTGTCATATATACCCTTTATCACATGGAGGAAGTTTCCTTCTATTCCTAGCGTTGTAAATGTTTTTATCAAGAAAGTATGCTGGATTTTGTCAAATGTCCTTTCTGTGTCAATCAAGATGATCATGTGTTTTTTCCCCTTTGTTTTCTTTGTTTTTCTTTTTTACTTTTATTTTTATTTCCCTTTGTTTTGTTAATGTGGTGTGTTACATTAATTATTTTTTTATGTTGAACAGCCCTTGCATATGTGGCATAAAAAGCCACCTGATCATGGTGTGTAATTCTTTTAACATGCTGTTGGATTCTATTTGCAACTATTTTGTTGAGGATTTTTGCATCTATATCCATAAGAGAAATTGGTCTGTAATTTTCTTTTCTTGTAGTATCTTTTTCTAGCTTTAGTATTAGGGTGATGTTGGCCTCATAGAATAAGTTAGGTAGTGTTCCCCCCTCTCCAATTATTTTGAGGAATTTGAGCAAGATTGGTAGTATTGGTGCTTGGAATGATTGGTAGAATCTACCCTTGAATCCATCTGTTCCTTGGCTTGAATCCATTGGTAGAATCTACCCTTGAATCCATCTGTTCCTTGGCTTGAATCCATTGGTAGAATCTACCCTTGAATCCATCTGTTCCTGTTGGGAGGTTGTTGATGATTGATTCAATCTCTTTTCTTGTAATTGGTCTGTTGAGGTCTTCTATTTCTTTTAGAGTCAGTGTAGATGGTTCATGTGTTTCTAGGAATTTATCCATTTAATCCAGGTTGTCTAATTTGTTCACATATAATTGTTCATAGTATCCTCTTGTGATCCTCTTTATTTCTCTGTCAGTAGTAATGTTCTCCCTCTCATTTCTGATTTTATTTATTTGCATCTTCTCTCTGTTTTAATTTGTTAGTCCAGCTAAGGGGTTGTTAATTTCATTGATCTTTCCAAAGAACCAACTTTTGGTTTTGTTAATTCTCTTTATTGTTTTTTATTCTCAATTTCACTTATTTCTACTCTAATCTTTCTTTCTTTCTGCTTACTTTGGGATTAGTTTCCTGTTCTTTTTCTAGTTCCTCCAGATGTGCAGGTAGGTCTTTGATTTTAGTTCTTTCTTCTTTTTTAACGTAAGTATTTAAGGCTATCAATTTCCCTCTCAGCACTGCCTTTCACTGCATCCCATAAGTTTTGATATGCTACATGCTCATTGTCATTCATCTCAAGATATTTACTGATTATCTTGATGAAGTAACTCTGAAGGTCTATTTCTGCCTCTCATATAGGGTTTTGTTGTTGATTGGCTTTATGTTAAGGCTCTTCATTGACGCTTGATCCAATTTATTCCAGGCCTTTAGAATAGCCTAAGTTTAACTAAACAGACTTTCTCAGCTCCTCTTCATCTGATTCTTTCCCTGGATATGCAGTACAATTTTTAAAATTGCAATTTTTGTGTAATTACTTTACTTCTAGGGGAAAGCTTCCTTTCTGCTGTTCCTTCTCCAGAAATCTTGATCTGTTCTGTTTGTTTTTGTGCATAATTTTCTCCCAAGCTTCTGTGATTTTTTAAAATTCTCCCTTTCACTCAGTGCTCTATTTTCCTTATACTTTTCTGTTCTGGGAACTTCCAGTCTTACAGCAGCTCAGTTTAAACCCCCTCCTCCCTTTTTCTTCCCTCTCTATCTCTAACTCTAGCTCTAGCTCTAGCTCTAGCTCTAGCTCTAGCTCTAGCTCTAGCTCTAGCTCTATCTTTCTGCCTTTATTTTCTTCCCCTGGGTGCCCTTTTGTATGCAGCATTCCTTAGCAGTTTGTGTTCTGTCCTGGGTATCTGTGGACTTGGGTCCCTGTGCCTGGATATTTCTGGGGTTATAACTCACTGTTGTAAGTGGCTTTATAGTCTGTGTCCCAGGTGGGGGGTAGGAGGGATCTGGACATCTCTGTCTGAGCAACTCACAAGCTGTGTGGGATCAAGTAAGGGGGAAGAAAGAAGACCAGCAGGTCGTGATGGAAGTTTCCTATCTGATATTTTTCTCTTTCTTCAATTCAGCATTTGTGGAGTCCTTCTCCAGTATCTACCATCCTCCAGAGTTCTAAGCAAGTGGGATTTGTCCTTTTTCTCACTAAATCTCTAGAGATGTGTTTTTCAGGGGATGTCATACATTGCTATGTTGATGATGTCACTCTTATTAAACATTTTTAACCAGAGGGCTTGGGCAAATAATTGAGGTGCACTGGAAATGAATTATCTATCTCTGCTCCAATCTGCATCAGAGAACTAGAGCGTGATCTCTCATAACTTATTACAAATTAATCCAGCAAATTTAACCCCATCATATTTTACTCCTTTCCATTCCTGTCTTGCCAGACTGCGTCCATGAACACACACCAAGAAAAATGCCAGGTTATAGTCTATAGCTGACTAGGTGAGGGCTTTGCACATGAACTAATATGGGTGAGTCTACATCACCCATAGTAAAAGCAAAAGCTTTCTTTTTATTCACTCAGGTAAAGAAGCAAAAGACATGTCTAGAAAACATTAGTATTAAGTTCCATGAGGACAGAGATTTCTGCTTTGCTCAGTGCTGTGTACTTAGCACCTAGATCGGTGCCTCGCACATAATGGGTATGATTGAAAGTTAGTCCTGAAAACTGACTTGTGGTGCTGGGGATGCCCTGCAGCAAAGCAAACCAAGTGAGGGCATCCCCAAGACCCCCCAGTCACCACCAGCATGCTAGCTTCTATTACCTTGCCCACCCCAGATTTCAAAGTAGGGGTCATTGTGGTAACCAGTCTGGAAATCATGTCTCATGTACCTTCTCATATTGGGGTTGGGTTTGAATTTTGTTTTTGTTTTCTGGATTCTCAGTATCTGAATTTGGTGTTAAGACTATGGCTCTTCCATACCATGCATTTCTGTTACCAACAGGGGAGATAAATGAAGCACTTAAAATGAAACAGTTCCAACTACTTTAGTATATTATAAACATAGCTTTAGCTTTGAGAATAATTATAGTATGTGAGTGATGCCCCTAAGAAAATGGTATAATTATAATATTATGGTTGGGGACCATCTGAGTAGAAAACACTGAGCTGTACTGTTTGAAGTTTAAGATGGAATTATGGTCTTTTTCTTTATGAGTAAACACAAATTAAGACTGATTAGCTGATTGTAACTAAGAGTTTCCTAGTATGATATTAATAGCATAATAAAATCAAGGGCCAGAGTAAAAATAGGTAAAACCTGATGCCCGTCTTTAATTTTCACATGTTCCTAAGAGTTTTATTTAAAAGTATAATTCAGGGGAGCATATGTAGTTGAAGCCTGCTTCCCATGTACAAGGTCCTGGGTTCAATTCCTGGTACCTTCTAAAAAAAGAAAACCCAACAAAATGTATAATGCAGAGTGGAGATGCTCATCAACTTAAAAACAAAACAAAAACCACAAAATCACTAAGAGAAGCCAGCTTAGAAAAGTAAGCTCACTAGATTGCTTTTCCTTTCTTCCTTTCTGGCAGAAGGGCCTGTTTTAAAGTTTTCTTTTCCTGAGTATAGTCTCCACTTCTCTTTAATAGAATTGTCCAACAGACCTAGGCTTTATGCCACCAATATTAAAGACAGTGTTCTATATCTTCATTTGAGTGTTGGTAACAGTGTATGCATTTATCAAGTCATTGAGATGTAAACATAAATGTGTACATTTCACTGTGTGTAAAGATTATTTCAATTAAAAACAAATTTTAAAGATCAGAGGTTTCCAGCAACAAGAAATATAAAGAAAATTGAAAAAGCATAGTCAGAAAACCTAGCCTGTAGTACTTGCTCCACCACATAAAAGTCTGTACCTCTTCAGATGCAAGAGTGTCTTTCTGTGAGCTAGAGTGGATGTACGTCACTGTTGCATGGTGGTAGGAATGTGGAGAAGCATGGGAAAAATAAAATTGGTGTGAGCTATGGACTGTGGTTAACAGCAATTCTGTAATATTCTTGCATCAAGGCCAAAGATGTACTGTGTTGATAATAGGTATGGAAAAACTGTGCCAAATGTATGCTATGGAACATGGTTGGTGTTAATAGTCTGATGATATTATCTCATAATCTGTAACAAATATTCTACCATGGTGTGATGTGTAACTGAAGGGGTATTGTACAGGAATTCTACACGTGTGCATGATTGTTTTGTAGGTTCACAACTTCTGTAATAATATATTTTTTCAAAATTCTGGTACCTCTTGAAGCCTTTTTTTTTTTTTTTT
>JAQZBX010006029.1:0-13076 GCA_029593785.1 Cabassous unicinctus
AAGATCTCTGGCAACACCAGGACACATCCCTACCTGGCAAAAGTTGGGTGGAGCTCTGCTAAACTGTGTGTGGGTGCGGGATGGAGGAGTGAGCAATCCATGGAAACTCTACATTCTGCCTGATTTTTCCATAAACCTACACCTGCTCAAAAATAATAATAATAATAATTTTAAAAGTGTGGACCTTGGTGGGAGAAAAAAATGTTGGTTGGAGCTAAAGAACAGATACCCCCTTTTAGACCAGGCACAGACACTCCAGTTTGCCACAGTGCCTTCTGGCTTCACACTTTTTTGTTACCTTCCTGGCCTCTGTAGGCATCTGAGTTTGGGACCCCCCTTAATCGAACCCAGCCTCTCCTTTTACATATTGGGGGCACTGGGGCTCCAGAGTGCTAGTGAATTGCCCGAGTTGGTAGAGCTGGTGACAGGCAAAGGCAGAGCTAGAATTTTTGTCTCCTGGGACACAGTCCTGTGTTCTTTCTGCTACCCACTGCTGCCTCTCCTTAGGACACACTTAGGCCATTAGGCAAGGAAAATGTCTCTGTAGGATATGTGACAGGGGGTTGTAGCTGGGTTGCCCTGCATCATAACGAATGCCTAGGGGTCTTCTTTTTTTCCTTTTATCTTTTCTTTTCTTTTCCTTTCTCTTTTCTTTCCCTTTCTCTCTTTCTTTCTTTTTTTCTTTTTTTGTTTTTTCCTAGGGGTCTTCTGAGAGCTAAAAACTGCTCACCTAATTTATCGAATTTGTGTGCATTTGATATATACAATTAGGTGGTTTACTCTCTTCTTTTGAATAATTTTCATTTTTATGTGTGAATTCCTTATTTTGAAAATAATTTCAAACTTACAGAAAAGTTGCAAGGCTAGTACAAAGAACTTCATCATACCGCTTACCCAGATCAACCAGTTGTTAGCACTTTGCCACATTTGCTTTCTCATTCTTTCTTTCTCTCTGTGTATTATATATAAATATACACACATATATAATGAACCTTTCAAGAGCAGATTGCATATATCATACTCCTTTATCCCCCAATACTTTAGTGTATATTTACTAAGAATATACTTTTTTTTTTTTCAGTTCCTGCCCTCATTGTCCTTATATTGTAGAATGAACATAAAAATGAGCAAATAAATATAGATCATGTATGATAAGTGCTCTGAAGGAAAATAAAGCTGGGTAAAGCTAGGGAAGAGGGTGGTCTGGGGTAGGAGATTGGATAACAGGCATGTTTGCTACTTTATGTAGTGAGATCAAGGAAAGCCACTCTGATCAGGTGATATTTGAGCAGATCATTGAAAGTAGTGATGGAGCCTACCATGTAGATAATTCAAGGCAAAGGGAGGTAAAAAATATAGTAAGAATGTTTAAGAAACAGCAAGACGTGGACACTAAGAACATACTCTTACATATCTATAGTAATCAGATTCACAAAACTTATCATGGGTTTAATACTTACAGTCCATATCCAAATTCATCAATTGTTCCCTGCTGTCCTTTATAGCAATTATTTTTCTGGTACAGGATCTAGGCCAGGATCAAGTATTTCATTTAATTGTTAGCCACGTTAGCCTCCTTTAATCTTGAACTGTTCCTCAACGTCTCTTTGTCTTTCATGCCATGGATATTTTTGGAGAATAGTATCGTTATTTCCATTATATGTTTCTTCTCTTTACGTCTGTATGCATGCATGTTGATATCTATTAATGGAATGGGTTCATGGATTTCTCTTTTATTCACTGAGTTCTAATCCATTACTATTCTTCTTTATTTTGATGCTCAAATTGTCCTAGATTCAGCCAGTGGGAGCCTCTTCAAGCTGGCTCTGGTGTCTCTAATGCATTCATTATTATTATTATTATTTAGTACTTATTTTCTGGCACAGCAAGATGTGCCAAACTCATCTTGTCTCTGCCATAATCCTTTCTGGAGTCAGCATTTTCTTCAAGGAGCCTTGGGTTCTTCTAGTGGATGATGGTATTTAGGAAGCAAGATCTGAGCGCTAGGCGTGTGTGTGTTTGTGTGTGTGTGTATGCGCATGTGCGTGTGTGTATGAATTTTATACTGATACTTCCAGTTCCAGTCCAAAGAAGTTTTTGCTCACCTTTCCCCATTTCATATTTGTCTCTCCCTTCCTCCCAAGTGAGAACTCTGGCTCCCAACAATATCCACATATTTATTCATGTGCTCAATCCTACAATACACCCAGTACAGTTTCAGAATTGCCATTATCTTGCCACTATAACAACCTACCAAGAAAAGTTTGCAATAATTTGTTTGCAATTATTTTTTCTTTAGACTGAGGGCGCTTGAAAGTTACCTGAATTAGTTTATTTCCCCCCCATTCAATGTGGTAATTTTATTCACCTGAAATAGAATTGGTTCATTTGTTCACAGCTGTATTCAGTTGGGTTTTTTAAAAGATATATTTTATTTTATTTATTCCCCAACCCCCTTGCCGCCTGTGCTCGCTGTCTGCTCTCTGTGTCCATTCGCTGCACGTTCTTCTATGTCTGCTTGTCTTCTCTTTAGGAGGCACCGGGAACTGATCCTGGGATCTCCATCGTGGGAGAGGCATTCAATCGCTTGAGCCACCTCAGCTTCCTGGTTTGTTGTGTCTCTCATTTTCTTTCCTCTGTCTCTTTTTTTGTTGTGTCATCTTGTTGCGTCAGCTTGCCACGTGGGCCAGCTCTCCGCGGTGCAGGCCAGCTCCAGGAGGTCCCAGGAGGTCCCAGGAGGCCCCGAGAACCGAACCTGGGACCCTCTATATGGTAGACCAGGAGCCCAATCGCTTGAGCCACATCTTCCCTGTTTTGTTTTTTGTTTGTTTGTTTTAGGCAGTACCGGGGATTGAACCCGGGACCTCCTACATGGAAAGCAGGTGCTCAAACCACTGAGTTACATCCACTCCCCTGTATTCAGTTTATAGGTATCTACCACCAGGCTTGTTGATTTGATTTTTTGAATATGTTGAACATTATCAGGATTTGAAAAGTCAAAACTATGTGAAAAAATCTACACTCAAAGAAGTGTCTGCCCTTTCCCAACCAGAATTCTGTTGTCTCCTTCAACAAGAGTGTAACCCAACAACCAAGGAACTCCTATTTCCCCTGGCCCTTCATAGGTAAGCAATTTTATTAGTTTCAAGTTTATCCTTCTTGTTTTGTTTTGTTTTGTTTTGTTGCAAAAATTTGCAGATACATATGTTTTCTTATTTCCCCTTCTTCCTGACACAAAAGGTAGCATAGTATATACTCTTTTGCATTTTGCTTTTTACACTTAACAATATACCCTGGAAATCACTCCATGTCAGATCACAGTGATAGAGTTTTAAAATTGCATATGATAAAACAACATGCCATTTGTTCCCTGAACAATTTAGTAAGTGACTGGTTGCCAGCCACTGTCTAGGCCAGAGGGGTAGAGAAATGAGTGGAATATAGTCCCTGTCCTTCTTGACATCAGGCTCCAAGGGAAAGGAGAGACTTAAACAAAAGCAATACAGTGCTGGGGGGAGGGGGAGGAGGAAGAGGAAGTAAATAGAATGTTCCAAAGGGTTGACGCTGGAGCTGGAAGAATGAGAAAGTAGAAACCAGGGAGAGAATTCTAGATGAAGAAACAGCGTGTGTAAAGGCAGAGTGGAATGGGGCAAGGCATGTTGTGGAAATGGAAATGTAATGCGACTCAAACTTAGAATTTGAGTATGGGGGCAGGATGTGGATGGGAGGGGGGCACAGGAGGGGTTGGAGTGGCCACAGTGAGACTGAGACTGGACGGTGGCTTAGCAGGGAAGACATAAAGGCTCTGGGAGACAGAAAGTTCTTTAAAATACCACTCGGATGCAGTCACCTCACAAATATTTCATTGCCTGCCTGCATGGTGCTAGGGACTGCAGAGAGATCAGTAAAAGGCAAGCTCTCAACCCTTGGGAGCTGACATTAGTAGGAAGACAGAATTCAATGTGTTAGAATAAAGTGGGATAAATGGCCCACTAGAAGCTGGCGGTGAGGCAGAGGTGAAGGAAGGCTTCCCAAAAAGTAAGGAAGGCTGAGCTGTGGGATGAGAGGTGAGGAGAAGGTGGGGGATTGAGAAGAATTTGAGAGCTAATGCCTGAACAAAGAGAGACTGAGATGTTGAGAATCTCACTGGGCTTAAGACCTCTGGCCCATCACTGCTCCACTCCCTTCTCCACATTGTAGAGTAATCCTTTAAAAATGCAAACCTGATCTCTTCATTTTCTAAAAAAGGCTCCCCACTGCTTTGAGAATAAAGTCCAAGTCTCTTAACCAGGTTTAAGGACCTTTAAAACTTCATCCCAGGTTACCTACCTCTCTCTCTCCTCCCCGGTTTCTTTCATTATATGCTCCAGTCATGCTGAATTTGTCTTAGTTTTGTCACTCACTATTCCCTCTGCCTAGAAGACTATTCCATCTCCCTACTGTCTTCTCAGTTTAGATTTACCAGCGCTGAATTAGGAGTTACCACTATATGCTCTCAGAGTGCCCTGTGTTTCACCTATTTAGTCTCATCTCTCTAACTGAATCCACCATTGGCTTGAACTTTTTTTTAAATATATATTTTTTAATTAGAGAAGTAGTTTTACAGAAAAATCATGTGGAGTTCCCATATATTTCCCTTTCCCAAAATTAACACTTGGCATTTTTGTGGTACCTTGGTTACAAGTGATGAAAGAACATTATTAACATGTATTATTAACCATAGTCCATGGTTTACATTAGGGTTCACTGTTTTACAACCCTATTTAAAAAAAAATTTATTCTAGTAACATATATAAACCAAAAGTTCCCCCTTTAAATCACATTCAAATCTATAATGCACTGGTATTAATTACATTCACAATGTTGCACTACCATCAGCACCATCCATTACCAAAATATTTCCATTATCCAATTAAGTATTAACTCCCCATTCCCTGTTCCCACCTCAGCCCCTGGTAACCTGTATTCTAGTTTCTGACTCTACAAATTTGCTTATTCTTATTTTGTATACATGAGATCATACACTATTTGTCCTTTTGTGTCTGGCTTATTTCACTCAACCTGATGTCTTCAAGGTTGTTGCATGTGTCAGAACATCGCTCCTTTTTACGGCTGAATTGTATGTATAGACCACATTTTATTTATCCACTCATTGGTTGATGGACACTTGGGTTCCTTCCATCTTTTGGCAATTGTGAGTAATGCCACTATGAACATCGATGTGCAAATATCTGTTCAAGTCCCTGCTTCCAATTCTTTTGGGCATATACCTAGAAGTGGGATGGCCAGATCATTTGGTAATTCTATATTTAAACCCTCTGAGGAACTGCCAAACTGTTTTCCACAGCAGCTGCACCATTTTACATTGCCACCAACAATGAACAATGAACAAGTGTTCTATTTCTCCACATCCTCTCCAATACTTACTTTGCTTTTTTTTTTTTTTTTTATAGTAGCCATTCTATTGGGTGTGAAATGGTATCACATTGTGGTTTTGATTTGCATTTCCCTGATGGCTAATGATGTTGAGCATCATTAGCTCTTTTTGGCCATTAGTGCTTTTTGGCCATTTGTATATCTTCTTTTGAAAAATGTCTATTCAAGTCTTTTGCCCATTTTTAAATTGGATTGTCTTTGTTGTTGTTGAACTGTAGGATTTCTTTATATATTCTGGATATTAAGCCTTTATTAGATATGTGGTTTCCAAATATTGTCTCCCATTGTGTAGGTTGTCTTTTTACTTTCATGATGAAATCCTTTGGTGCACAGAAGTTGCTATTTTGATGAGATCCCATTTATCTCTTTTTTCTTTTGTTGCTCATGAATTGGGTGTAAAGTCTAAGAAAGCATTGCCTAACACAGGGTCCTGAAGACAGTCCTCCATGTTTTTGTCTAGGAGTTCTATAGTCCTGGATCTTATATTTAGGTCTTTGATCCATTTTGAGTTAATTTTTTTATATGGTGTGAGGTAGGGGTCCACCTTCCTTCTTTTTCTTTCTTTTGCAGTTTTCCCACCACCTTGTTGAAGAGACTATTCTTTCCCAATTGAATGTACTTGCTACCCTTGTCAAAAAGAAATTGGGGGAAGCGGGAGTGGCTCAGTCGATAGAGCCCCCGTTTACCATATGGGAGGCCCCAGGTTCGCTTCCCAGGGCCTCCTTGCGAGGGCAGGCCGGCCCGCGCAGCCTAGTGGGCTGATGCAGCAAGCCCTCACAACAGGAAGCGGGTGTGGCTCAACGAATAGAGCCCCCGTTTACCATGTGTGAGGCCCCGGGTTCGCTTCCCGGGGCCTCCTTGTGAGGGCAGCCGGCCAGCGCGGCACAAGGGGCTGATGCAGAGGGACCTCACAGCAAGGGGAAGAGAAGCAGACACAGAGAAGACACACAGCGAATGGACACAGCAAGCATAAGCAGCAAGGGGGGATAAATAAATAAATAAATAAATCTTTTAAAAAAAAAAAAAAAAAAGAAATTGGCCTTAGATGTGAAGCTTGAGAGCAGAAAGTGATTTCATTACCATTATATTCAAAGCATCTACCTAGTGCCCAACTAACTTCGAATGAATGCTGCTTTCGTCACTGAGTTGGGTGGAGGGTTTTCAACCAGACCCTAGGAATTTTGGCCTTCAGAGTTTTTGTTACTACAGTTTAAGGGTTCATTTTCAGACACGGAGAAATCATTTAGATTTAAAATAATTTAACTTTAAAATAATTAAGGATTAGACATAAGTTTATCCTCAAAGATCAGCAAGCTCAAACCGACCACTTAAAATTCCATCAGACTTTTATTTAAAACCTTGCAAAATGTACCTCCGCCTTGAAAGCACCACACGCCGCGGTCCATCCAGTCCCGGGGATTTTTTTTTTTTTTTTGGGCACTTCGGACTCCGCCCACGGGCCCCAATATGGCGGAAGAATCGCACGCAACGTGGAGACTTCTCACACGGCTGCGGAGGCATCCCGACGTTACGCCAGCGGTGTAGGCGGGGCGGCCGGTTCTTCCGCCGCTTCCTCGGCTCCTCCCCCAGCGCTTCACACGCTCATTGTGAAGCGACAGCGGCTGCCAGTCTCTAGGGCTGCTTGGGACCTAGAGACCCTAAATCTTTGGCGCGCGTGAGCGCCCGCGCTGCGCCTTCCCGGCTCCAGAGGCTAAGGGGCGCGCGCTTCACCTCATTTTATCCTTTTCTCCCCTCTGCCGCCCGGAGCTAACCGCTCCGGGGCGCGCGGGCATCTCGAGCCGCCGCTGCCTCCTTCCCGCCCCCTCCCCCGCGGGAGCTCCCGCCCGCGCGCTCCTCCCTCTCCCCTGTCCCCGGCGACGCGCACGCGCGCCAGGCCCGGCTCGCGCCCTCTCGCTTTCCTCGGGCCCGCGAGACCCCCCCCTCCCCTTCCGCCTCGCGGCGCTTCCTCGCGCCGCGGTCTTCTCTCTCCACCCCCGACACCGCGGGGCTCCCCCCCGCCCGCCAACGGCGGGTCCCCAGCTGCCCGATCCCCCTCGCTTCCCGCGCTCTCCGGCGGGGGCCGAGCTGCGGCCCCCTCTCTTCCTCCCTTCCCCCTGACTCCCCTTCCGGACGCTGCCATCATGTTGAAGCCTCAGCCGCCACAACAGCCTTCCCAGCCCCAGCAGCCGCCCCCCACGCAACAGGCCGTGGCCCGCCGGCCTCCCGGGGGCACCAGCCCGCCCAACGGCGGCCTCCCGGGGCCGCTGGCCTCCGGCGCGGCTCCCGCCGGACCTCCCGCGGCCGCTTCCCCCTGCCTGGGGCCTGCAGGCGCTGCCGGGAGCGGGCTCCGCCGGGGAGCGGAGGGCATCCTGACGCCGCAGCCGCCGCAGCAGCATCCGGAGAGGTCAGGGGCGACGGCCATGGGCAGCGCCAGGTGAGGCGAGCTGGGCTTCCAGGCGGGGGAGCCGCGGCGGCGGCGCCAGCTCGGCTCCGGCCCGGCGGCAGGCGCCCGAGGACCTCCGCCCGGGGCGGATCCCCAGCCTGGCCACCTCTGGGGAGCTCCCGGGGCAGTGGGGAAACCCCCCTGAAGGCGCGGCTGGGCCCCCTCAGGTCCTAATGGGGCGGAGGGAGAGGGTCCCCCAGGCGGCCACCGGGCACTTGGGGAACAGGCTGAGCTGGCCGGGCCCGGCCGGGGCTCGGGAGCCGAGGCTGGAGGGGAGGCGGGGCGCAGCACGCCAGCGCCGTCGGAACGGGGAGTTGGGGGGGTGAGGAGGTGAGCGGGGTCCCCAGCTCCATTTCCACGGAGGGTCTCGCGGTCCCCGGCTTCAGCCAATGGGGAGTCAGCTGCAGAAAGGGGTCCCCGGCCGTAGCCAATGGAGGGGGGCGCGCGGCCCACAGTTTGGCCAATGGGGAGGGAGGGACTTGAGAGCGGGTTGCTACCTCCCCCTTCCCGGTCTGGCCAGTAGGAGGGGAGCGGGGTAGGTGGGAGGACGGAAGGAGGGACAACTGGGAGGACTGCGGGCTGGGAACCTCCGGCGCGCGCGCTCTTTCAGTACGTGCGCGCGGATGCTCTGTCTTATGACCCGGGCATTCGCGTGCCTGGGTTAACATTTGGGGCAGGGACTGGGAGGGTGCGTGGAGGGGTGCTCCTGGGGTTCGTGGATGGGTGCTGGACGCCCCTCTTGATTCTTTCTGTGTGTGCTTTAATGGCATTGAGAGTGGCGGTACACGCAGGCGCAGTGGGTTCTGATCGCGGGAGGGGGGATTTTGAAGAGGCCTGTAGGCCTTAGTGCGCAGGCGCACACCGGGCGAGGCCTCCCGGTGGATGGCTTTTGCGGCTGCGCTGTCCCCCAGCCCTGCCAACGGCCCCCTCTTCTCCCTCAGCCGCCGGTTACATCAGCCAGCGAGGAGCAGGTTTACAGGGCGATCGGTGACCCCGCAGAGTGGGTAACGGGCTGAATGGATAGTGAGGTCGAGGGCATAGGGTGTGGAGGGGGTGCCTTCTTTCCAGGGTCGGCACGTGAGGCTACTGAAAATGACTGTCTTTTCTGTTTGGGAGGTAATGTGCTTGAGCCAGACACACCCACCTTTACATCTGGGGTGGGAACTGCTGATTGAATACTGTAGCGTTGGTCAGTTGAGAGCATGCAGCCCTCAGTCCCGTGGAGAAAGTGAGGAGGTTGTATTGAATTGGCTCTTCCTCGTAACAGTGGATGACCATGGTTGATTGAGGTCTACCTTACTGGTATTTGCAGGAAATGTGTTTACGGGCTCTTACTGCCTGCTCCTCTCTTTCTCTGTGAGGTGAGAGTTTGAGATCTTGTTGACTAATTGCTTTGTCACCTTAAATCTGCATCTTCATAAGGACATGGTTCTAGGATACCAGGCCCTTTGAAAATAATGGTTTAAGAAAGCATTGAACAGGTTTTAATAACTAATTTTTTGTTTTCATCTCTTACAGGGGACAGAGCACAGGAAAGGGACCCCCACAGTCACCGGTGAGTGCCTTTTGCCCCAAGATACAAGAACCTGAAAGACACTTAAGTTGGAACATGGGGTAGATTAGATACCAAAAGAGTCAAAAGGGCACACAAGGGTGGGTGAGAATGGAGTGGGCCTTTAGATGGAAAGCGAGGTGTTGACTGATCTCTTTTATTTTTCCCTCCTATATTACTGACAGGTGTTTGAGGGTGTCTATAATAATTCCAGAATGTTGCATTTCCTTACAGCTGTTGTGGTAAGTGGGTACCTTACTCCCTGGTTGAAAAATGTTATGAATCAGTTCGCTGGAGACACTCTTCTTATTTTCCCCCATTCACTCAGGGCTCTACTTGTGATGTAAAAGTGAAAAATGGTACCACCTATGAAGGGATCTTCAAGACTCTGAGCTCAAAGGTCAGTGCACTCAAATTACCTTATTTTCAGAGTTGTGTGGAAGGAGGATAATGAAATAGACTCATTGAGGGTGTGAATTGAGTTGTGTTGGTTGACATTATGACCCTGTTAGCCTTTGCTGTTGGCCTATACTAGAGTAGTGCTGCAAGCTATAAAACACAAGGGTCTGAACAAATTTAGGGGCTGGGGACTTTAATATTAAGGTGCTTAAAATTTTAAATTTTGCCAAGTCCTGTGGCTGGTGTTGAGAATAGAGTACACATGAAGATGTGATATTGTGTTGGAAAAAGTTATAAAGGGTAAAAGAAAAAAGATGTTTGCCTTCATATTTCTTGAGACTGACCCTTGGGTGTTGGGGAATGGGGGGCTTTTGTAGTTTGAACTAGCAGTAGATGCTGTGCACAGGAAGGCATCTGAGCCAGCAGGTGGCCCCCGTCGGGAAGACATTGTGGACACCATGGTGTTTAAGCCAAGTGATGTCATGCTTGTCCACTTCCGAAATGTTGACTTCAATTATGCCACTAAAGGTATTGTGCCAAGCCATTACTTCAGACCTGCTCTCTCTGTGTGTAGAGGGGAGAGGGCGGTTTGTTTGCCGATGGACTGTGACGGCTTGATTCCCTCCTCCTCCCCCCTTCCCACCTTATTTTTTTTCTGAGGGAAACAGCTGTTTTTCCTTCTCGAAAATGTCCCCTGATCTCTAAGATAGAGTGGGGTGGACTCTGGCCAATATTGTGGTTCTTCATATTCTCCCTTTCTCGCTGCTTAATTTCCATCTTGTTCCTTTTGAACTATTAAGGTGATGGAAGCTTTTTATGCTGCCCCTTAACCCCCCAACCCTGACACACAGGCACACATACTGTAGATCTAGGTTTCTTAAACTTTTTTCTGCTCCTGAATTACTTGTAATGGGTGCAGGGGTGGTGGCATGAAATACCACCTGCGTCCTTAAACTTTGCTCCCACAGACAAATTCACCGATTCAGCCATTGCCATGAACTCGAAGGTGAATGGAGAGCATAAAGAGAAGGTGCTTCAGCGCTGGGAGGGGGGTGACAGCAACAGCGATGACTACGACCTCGAGTCTGACATGGTATAGTCTCAGTCTCCGTCACTTAGAACCTGAGAGCTGGGTGACTCTGCTGCCAGAATGGGGGTTGTTGACAGTGAGGTCAATCTTGGAACCAAGCAAGAGTTGCTGGGGGTGGGGTGGGGTATCTTATACTTTGATTTTACATTGAAACATTGATGGCAGTCAGATTCCAAATATAAAGGGTACAAGAAATAAAGCGATAATACCTGTTCTACCGTCTATGATCCACAACTAGAATTGCTTCAAGTAATTTTATTTAACAAAAATTCTGGATAAATTTGAACACCTTGTAGGCCCAGTGCATTTCCCAAATGTAGTTAATCTGGTTGCATTTGATTTCTGGTCATTGTTTTATACTTGTATGTCGTGCATATGTATATCTAAGGCTGCCCATGTTATTGTTATAGTGAGTATGATTTGCACAGTAATATTTTCCTTGCCTATTTTGAACTTTTCACCTTGATCCATAGGTCTAGTTCATTGCTTTTAGCTATTATGTGGCATTCTGTTTATATGCGTATAGTGTATATACATTGGGTTATTTCTTTTCTTACTGATTGGTGCTTTACTTTCATTACTTTCCTGTTAAAAGAATGCCTTTTTGAGCTTTTAGAACATCTATCCATATGTGCATGTGCCTGAGTTTTTTCTGGGGTATAAACCCAGAAATGGATTTGTTAGATCTTAGGACTTTTAAATTTTTTCTAATTATTGCCATTTTGTGCTGCAGTTGATTGTATTAGTTGATAACAGCTGTGTTCCTGTTATTCTACTCTTGGTTTAGTCAGATTTTTAAGTTTTTCAGTCTGATAAAAGAAAAATGACTCATTCCTTTCCTTGCTGAGTTTTAAAACATTCTAACCTCTTTCCAGTCCAACGGATGGGACCCCAATGAAATGTTCAAGTTCAATGAGGAGAACTATGGTGTAAAGACTACCTATGATAGCAGCCTTTCTTCTTACACGTGAGTGTCTTGGTACTTTGCAGGCATTGCATTTAGGGGTGTGGGATCAGTATCAGAAAACATGAGTCTGTAGGTGGAATAAACTTTTGCTTATGCCTTCTTTCCTCTACAACTCAGAGATAGTCTTGGGATTTTGCCTGGGACAGTAGATGTCCATTAACTTTATGCTTATCTACCTGAGCTGGTAGCAGAACTGATAGAAATGTCTTCCCTTTTTCTCCTCTTGTCCTCTGACATGGGGTTGGTGGTGGTCCGTGGGGGTTCTCTCAGGGTGCCCTTAGAGAAGGACAACTCGGAAGAGTTTCGTCAGCGGGAGCTGCGTGCGGCCCAGTTGGCCCGGGAGATTGAATCGAGCCCCCAGTACCGCTTGCGGATAGCCATGGAGAATGATGATGGGCGCACTGAAGAGGAGAAGCACAGTGCAGTTCAGCGGCAGGGCTCTGGGCGGGAAAGCCCCAACCTGGCATCCAGGTACTTGATGGGAGCAGCCAGGACTATTGGGGGCTCTTGGTGTAGGCCTGGGCCAAGAGCTTTCCACCTTCTTGAAGGTCCACAAGCATGTGAGGTACAAATTAATATTGTAACTATTTACAGATTTCAGGATTATGAGATTGAAGCCTAGAGAGATTATATAAGTATTTTATCCAAGGTTAACATAGCTAAAGCTTGTGGCTTTAGGGGGACTTTTTTTAATATATATATTCCTTTTCTTTGTATATTTACCCACATATATATTTCTTTCCTACCTTTGTAAAAGTGAAATCAAACTGTACAGAGTGACCTGTATTTTGTAAAAGCTGCACAGTTGTGATACTACTTTTCTCATAGGTCAGGAATGGTATAGAATTGTGGAGTGTTGGCCAGATTGGGTGGGTCGGGGTTGATACAACATAAGGTCCTAAGCCTGTAGCTCCTGAACATTTGGGCAGAACTTCAAGTGCGATAGTGAAAGAAGCTGGTGCCAGGTGGCATTCATCTTTCCAAAGTGGTGGGTTTTGTGGCTACCTGAGCTTGCTTGGACTTTCTCCCTCTCTCTCCAGGGAAGGGGGAAAGTATATCCCTTTGCCCCAGCGAGTTCGGGAAGGTCCCCGGGGAGGAGTTCGATGCAGCAGTTCCCGGGGTGGTAGGCCTGGCCTTAGTGCTTTGCCTCCTCGTGGCCCTCACCATCTTGACAATAGCAGCCCTGGCC
>JAQZBX010006029.1:13176-54548 GCA_029593785.1 Cabassous unicinctus
TTTCTAAATAGGCCCTTCTCGCATGTCCCCTAAGGCACAGCGGCCTCTGAGAGGTGCCAAGACTCTGTCTTCACCCAGCAGCCGGCCTTCTGGAGAAGCTTCTGTTCCACCTCCTCCTACAGGTAAAATTTCAACAGTATTGGGCGATGAAGTGGATAGAAATTTGTAGTGGGTGTAAATATGTCATTTGTTGCAATGTTGGGATGGGAAACAGATTCAGGATATGAGATCTTTGGGGGGGGGGTTGTATTTGTTTTATCCTTATTTCCCTAGTGCAGAAATCTCAAACTAGCGGTCCATGAGTTATATCTGGCTGACACGTGTCTTTTGTTTAGATTTGAATTAGTTGCCAACATTTTAAAACAGAAGTAATATAAAGTTTCCAGTTTTTTTTTGAAATGTGGAAATTCTTGCCAGTGCTGAGCTGCTTTGCTCCATAGCACTAGTGGCTGGCACTGAGTCACAGCTGCCCCTTTTGGCGTGTTGTGCTGCCTGTGAGGCCCTCTTGCCTACATAGGTTTTTTGCCTTGGCTTTGTAGGCATTTCAGTTTGTGACCCTACCCAGCTTGCAAAATTCTCTTGGTGTTAACTTAGTAAGCCCCCTGTACGCATTACTGTGTAGATTAGCAGTAGCCATCATACAGCTCTCCCTTTCCTTCCAGTGGGCCGGATGTATCCCCCACGCTCTCCCAAGTCTGCTACCCCTGCCCCAATCTCTGCTTCGTGTCCTGAGCCTCCCATCGGCTCGGCAGTGCCAACCTCTTCAGCTTCCATTCCTGTGACATCATCAGTCGTGGATCCTGGAGTGGGCTCCATTTCCCCAGCTTCTCCAAAGATCTCACTAGCCCCTACAGATGGTAAGAGCCCAGTGGGTGAGGGTTGTGGACAGTGAAGTCTGGTTCTGGACAGGATGACCTTCACGTACTTTTTTCTTCATGCTCAGTAAAAGATCTCCCAACTAAGGAACCTGGGAGAACTCTGGAACCCCAGGAACTGGCCCGGATAACTGGGAAAGGTAAAGATTGTTTTTTTTCCCACCCAGATCTTATGCCACTTTGTTTGAGAGACAGCATTTCAGTATAGAGGTGGTTCAGAGTTTAGAATCAGACAATGTTTATCACCCCTTTCTCTTTTAGGGCTGATTTTCTAGCTTCTCTTTTAGGATTCTCAAGAGCTTCTCTATTATACTCCCCTGCCCCCCACACCTTGGTCTCTTTGCCCTCTGGGCTATTGGCACTGTATAGCCACCTTTGAGGAAGAAATTTTTTTTTTTCTCCTTTCCACTGTTTTCTCATAGTTCCTGGTCTTCAGAATGAACAGAAACGATTTCAACTGGAAGAACTGAGAAAGTTTGGGGCCCAGTTTAAGGTGAGAGATGGGAGTGTGGGAATGAGCTAGAAAGTTCATTAGCAGAATGGAGGAGTGTGGAGGGCTCATAGAAGAGGTGGAGGACTAGGTGGGATGGAAGAGATGAGGTCAAGCAAGGATGAAAGAAGGAAGCATGAGGGTTTCTTCAGAAGCTGAAGACCTGAAAGCAGTTGCCTGCAGAATGTGCCACGTTCCTAGAGCCTCTTTGGTTTTGAAGCATGGAGTCTACCTTACAAAGATTTCCCAAACTATTTTTCATTTATCAGTGAAAGTTCACAGGAGAGAATTGTAGAACTCTCTACAAAGGCTGAGCCTTTAACAGAGGTGTCAAACTATAAACATACCTATTGTTGTCCGCCTTTATTATTTACCAAACTGAATTTTCACACATTAGTATTTTTAAAGGATAATCTGTGTATAGATTGGTAGTAAGTAGCATACAATACAATATTTGGTCAGGGCCTGGGGTCCGGACTGGACAGCACAGGATGTGTGTTTCTCTCATTCTAGCTTCAGCCCAGTAGTTCCCCTGAGACAAGCCTGGATCCTTTTCCTCCCCGGATCTTAAAGGAGGAGGCCAAAGGAAAGGAGAAGGAGGTTGATGGTCTTTTGACTTCAGAGCCCATGGGGTCCCCAGTCTCTCCGAAGACTGAGTCTGTATCTGATAAGGAGGAGAAACCACCCCTGCCACCAGCAGGAGGCAGTGAGGGGCCAGAACAGCCCCCACCGCCTTGTCCAAGCCAAGCCGGCAGCCCTCCAGTGGGCCTCATCAAGGGCGATGACAAGGATGAGGGCCCTGTTGCTGAGTGAGTGGGGTGAGGAGCTGGGTGGATGTCAGGGGTGCTACAGGGTAAGCGATGAGGATTTACTTTATTTTCTCTCATAGGCAAGTAAAGAAGTCAACATTGAACCCCAATGCCAAGGAGTTCAATCCCACAAAGCCTCTGCTGTCTGTGGTGAGATGGGATGGGAGAATGTGGGCTTTGGTTTCCATTGGCGGGGGGGCGCTTGGGAGAGGGGGTAGTGCAGCAAACATTCAAGGAGTTGTCGGGTTGTGAGAGGAGACACTGTAAAAGTGCAGGGATAACAGCAGTTGGGGGAAGCGGGTGTGGCTCAGTGGATAGAGCCCCCGTTCACCATATGGAAGGCCCGGGTTCGAGTCCCAAGGCCTCCTTGTGAGGGCAGTCCCGAGGCCTCCTTGTGAGGGCAGTCCCGAGGCCTCCTTGTGAGGGCACGCGGTGGGCTGATGCAGCAACCTCACGGCAGGAAGCGGGTGTGGCAGGAAGCGGGTGTGGCGCAATGGATAGAGCACCCGTTTACCATATGAGAGGCCCCGGGTTCGCTTCCCGGTGCCTCCTTGTGAGGGCAGGCAGGCTCCCGCGGCGCCGTGGGCTGATGGGGCAAGACCTCACAGCAAGGGGGAGATAAGCAGACACAGAGAAGACACGCAGCGAATGGACACAGCAGCACAAGCAGCAAGGGGGGGATAAATAAAAAAAAAAAAAAAAAGGCAGTTGGGCTGGTTTTAGGGGATGTGGAGATGGGCCTCCAGCGTTGGGTGGCAGGGAATCCTGATTTGTCTGGTGTGTTTATGGGTTTCTTTCTGGGACTTAGCGTTTGGTTCAGGGAGTTTTTGAATTGGGGTGATTATGGGCATGAGCTTCATTCAGGCAGACTGACTTGGCCTCAATCCATCTACTTTCAAGTATTGTGAACTTGGACAAGCCTCAGTTTCCTCCACAATAATTTGAGGTTTAACAGATAAAGCATAGAATATGTTTGGCACACAGCACTCCATGAATTTTAGCTGCTGTTATAGCTATGGGAGAGGGGGTACAAAAATGATTAAACTTCATCCTCCCTTGTCCCTCACAGAACAAATCCACTAGTACCCCAACTTCTCCGGGGCCCCGGACTCATTCAACCCCCTCTATTCCGGTGCTGACAGCAGGCCAGAGTGGGCTGTATAGCCCCCAGTATATCTCCTACATACCTCAGATCCACATGGGGCCAGCTGTGCAGGTAAGAGACTGGTTGGGCTCAGGACAAGAGGTGTGGGGTTTGGTCAGACTTGCTGGGGCACCAGATCAGACTTGTTTTCCTGGGCATTTGTAAGCAGGTCGTTCAACATCGTCTGTGTTTTTTTCCCTTAGGCACCTCAAATGTATCCATATCCTGTATCTAACTCAGTTCCTGGGCAGCAGGGCAAGTACCGGGGAGCAAAAGGTGAGCAAGGTCGGGAGAGGCAGTCGGTGGGGCTGCCCTGTGCCTCCTGGCAGATGGAGCTTGAGCTCCGCACTATTTCCCCCCCACCCCCAGGCTCCCTGCCTCCCCAGCGCTCGGACCAACACCAGCCAGCCTCAGCCCCTCCGATGATGCAGGCCGCTGCCGCTGCTGGTCCACCTCTGGTGGCCGCCACACCCTACTCTTCCTACATCCCCTACAACCCACAGCAATTCCCAGGCCAGCCTGCCATGATGCAACCCATGGCCCACTACCCCTCGCAGGTAACTGAGGCATAGGGGTACAGATCCTGCTGGGGATCCTTTGTTCACCTCTGAGACACAGGAGCTCATGGTTTGGGGGCAGGCTATGTTCTTCCTGGTGTTGGCCAGCGGTGGGATTAGTGTCATCAGACTTCTGTGTAAATCCTGTGTCTTGAGTCAGTGAACATCTGAGCTTAAGTTTCCCCTCTGTAAAGTGTAGATAAAGTAGCATCTCGTTGGCAGGACTCATGGAATGTGTAATTTAGGTAGTTGTGACCAAAGTGGTACTGTGCACAGGTTAATCAGCCAGGAGGACATGCCTCCCAAGTCTTCTGTGCCAACCACTTCTCTCTCCCTACCCCCCATCCCCCCAGCCGGTGTTTGCCCCCATGCTTCAAAGCAACCCACGCATGCTGACGTCGGGTAGCCATCCCCAGGCCATCGTGTCGTCCTCAACTCCTCAGTACCCTTCTGCAGAGCAGCCTACCCCACAAGCCCTTTATGGTGAGTTCTCTGCCCGCTGCCCGCCCCCTTCCCTGCCTCTGCTCTGGGTTGTGCTCCTTGGCCACTGGGCACCCAGCACTGATCTCTCCGTCTTTCCTGCTGTAGCCACCGTTCACCAGTCTTATCCACACCATGCCACGCAGCTCCATGCCCACCAGCCGCAGCCGGCAACCACACCTACTGGGAGCCAGCCGCAGTCCCAGCACGCAGCCCCCAGTCCCGTCCAGGTGCCTGCCATGGGGGATCTGAGAGGTTGGGTCAAGGATGGGTGGCTGGAGGGGAGGGGTAGAGCTAGAGGTCGTCCCACACAGCAGGAAAAGCAGGGGTCAGTGGGTGCTTAGCCTGGGTGGCACTCACCTTTCCCTCCTCCTGACAGCACCAGGCGGGGCAGGCCCCACACCTGGGCAGTGGACAGCCACAGCAGAATCTGTACCACCCAGGGGCCCTGACAGGCACACCGCCCTCTCTGCCACCGGGACCTTCTGCCCAGTCCCCTCAGAGCAGCTTCCCCCAACCAGCCGCCGTGTATGCCATCCATCCCCATCAGCAGCTGCCCCACGGCTTCACCAACATGGCCCACGTCACCCAGGTATGAGCCCAAGGTACCTGTTTCCCCTGGGTCTGTGTTCCACCACAAGTACATGAGCCATGGGACTACCCCATCTGAATCCCTGCTGCCGCCTTTGCTTGCTGCTCCCTGGGAAGCCACAGTGTTTCCTGACACCAGACTTCTCAGAGCTCGACTTGGGTTTCTGCGGTACTCCCGGCTACTTTTTGTTCTTCACAGGCCCATGTCCAAACTGGAATCACAGCAGCCCCGCCCCCTCACCCTGGGGCTCCCCACCCGCCCCAGGTGATGCTGCTGCACCCACCCCAGAGCCATGGGGGGCCCCCCCAAGGCGCGGTGCCCCAGAGCGGGGTGCCTGCACTCTCCGCTTCCACACCCTCACCCTACCCCTACATCGGACACCCCCAAGGTGAGCAGCCTGGCCAGGCGCCTGGATTTCCAGGAGGAGCCGATGACAGGATTCGTGAGTTCTCGTTAGCTGGGGGAATTTGGCATGGAAGAGCTGATGGGCTGCAGGTGGGGCAGGATGCACGGGTTCTGGGTGGGGAGTGAGGGGTCTTGGAGGCAGGGCTGTCCCACTGGGCGCCCGCCGACCTGCACCTGTCTGTGAAGTATGTAGGGTGGGCAGAAGCCACAGCCGCCGCCGCCAGGGGCTTGCTCCTGGCTCTGTCCTTTGCTTCCCTCCGTCCTCGCTCAGTTGTGATCCAGCAGCCCCCCTCCCCACTGCCTCCCCAGCTCTCAGTGACCCCGACTGTCTCCTGACTTAGCCGAGGTAAGGTCAGCGCAGCAGACAGGGCCAGGCTGGGGTGTGGGGGGCTGAGCTGGGCACACGAGTAAGGGCTCTGGCTCACTGGGAAACAGCGATTGACCTGTGCTTCTGACAGCCCCATGAGACACCTTGAGGAGGCCGCTCCTACCCAAACACGCCCCCCACACCCCCCACTGGACGGCATTGGATGAAGGGACAGCTGCTTGGGTTCTAATGCTCCTGCTCTCTTCTCTTTCCCCTCCAACCAGTTCAATCTCATCCCTCCCAGCAGCTCCCCTTCCACCCCCCGGGGAACTGAAGATTGTCCTGGCCGCGACCTGAGACCTCCATGAGTGGAGGGAAGAGTGACCTATGTCTCTTCCCCCAGCAGCTCGGACCAGTCCCAGCCCCCCAATCCTCCCTTTTCCCCTCGGGGAGCTGGGGAATTCCTGCCAAGCACCTTGAATTGGGAGGGGCCTCCAAGTGGGCAGGGGCAGGGTCCAGCGGGGTGGGGGAGGTTCCTGCTCTGACCCTGCCCACTCCCACCATCTTGCCCTCCCATCCTCTCATCTATCCCCCGCTGGAGTCGGAAGATCTTTTATTTTCTATTATTTATAACCTGAGACTTGGGCCCCCTGTTCTTTCTTCCCATTAACTTGAGTGACCTGCGTGAGAGACAGACAGACAGATGCCCCACAAGGATGGTTGGACAAGGACTTTTACTTTTTATTACATAAAAAATATTAAAAAAAAATAATAATAAAAATAAAATTTTAAACTAACTTAACCTGCCTGTAGTTTCCTCTTTGGAGAATGGGCAGGGTCTAGGTGTCAGCCTTTCCAGGGCTGGATCCTGGAGGTTGGGGACCTGGGACCTTCACTTGAGGGGGAGCTGGAGCTCATGGGCATTTTATGTGCTGTCAGTACCTCATTTATCTTGTCATATTGTTTGTTCCCTGACGTGGAAAAATTGTATCCAGTTTTTCAACCAAGCTTGATAAGGGGAACCGGTCAGGGTCTTCCGCAATTCATTTGAGAGTGGGTTCCAGACTGACTGTGCTGAGGGCATGGAGTAGGTGATGGAGGCTCTGGATAGCCAGATGACAAGGGGGGCAAGACGTGTCTGCTGGCCAAGCCCCGTCCGCGGGATGGCAGTGTGGTCAGAGGGTGGGTCCCTATCCTGGCTGTGCTGCAACTACTGCGTAAGTCATGGAAACAATGACTGTTTTCTTACTTTCTCACCTCTAAACAGGCTTTAGCTTGACATGTGACCACCTGAAACTGTTTCATGAATTCTGTCCATCTCTTCATTGAGAAGCACTTCCATCTTTTCTGTAAATTGGAAATAATGGCCCAACTGGTGCCCTGCTGAGGGGTCTTGGTGTGGCTGAGAGCTTTATGTAAAGGTGAAGCTGCCAGTGGGAGAAGAGGGCATAGGACCCGGCTGCAGAGCCGGGTTTTGGGGGCAAGGGTGTTAAAGTAGGGGGTTACAGTCAAAAGTCAGAAGAGCCAGTCATGGGAAATAGAATTGACTCCAGAGCAGGTGGTGGTGTTTTTTTCCCCCATAAGGAAGCAGTTTGGAATTAGGTGGCTCTGACCTTGACCTTGGTTTCCTTGTCTGTAAAATGGAGTGGTAGTGAGCATAAAGTTGGGGCACAGGTGCTCAGTGGTAGGAATATTTCAGCTGGGCCCAAAGCCAGAGGAAATTGGCTGAGACCAGGGCAGGAAGAATGAAAGTTAGCTGCCAGGAACCATTCCCAGGGTATGAGGGAAGTACTGGGCATGGGGGAGGGGCCTAGAGAGAAGGGTCTCCTGACAGAAGTGGGAAAAGGGATTGTTTGGCAGCCATGTGGCTGCTGGAAACAGGCAGGGTTGGGCTCCCAAGAGCTTCCTCCAATGAGGAAATGGGCCGGGGACATGGGTTGGAGTTGGGGGGCAGTAGGAGGCAGGAGCTGGAGTCTTCCCTTGGGCTTGGGATGTCCTCAAGTGCAGCCCAAGTTACAAGACTCGAGCACAGCGATAACTGCAGGTATACTAAGTCCTTTACATGCTACATGGCAGGTCTGCAGATTGATTATAATTTATTCTTACTCCTAAGAGTGGCAGCATTGAAAGGGAACTTAGCCTTCCCCCAGGCAGGAATTCCCTGTGAATTCCCAGCCTTAGGGTAAAGCAAATCTTTTTTTAACAAAGTCCTCCCTCCGGTGCTGCTCCCCTCCAGTCTGCTGGTGAGTTGGCCTCTGCTCTGGAGTCCCAGATCAAAGTTGTCAAACAGCTCTCAGCTTGGGCCCACAGACACTGCTCTGGGCTGCTCATCCTGGACGTATTGTCCGCATCCAAGCTTGGAAGAGATGCCCATTAACCCCTGCTGTATTCTACCTGTTTTGTTTGGGGTCAGCATCCTGGCAGTCTCAGGCACTTCGGGTTTTATCTACCCAGCATTTTAATCCCTGCATATTTTATAATTAAAAATATAAAAATTGTATTTTATAATTAAAGCCTTTAATTTCAACTAAATGTTGAAAATGTTAATTCTATAATCTCTAAACCCTGTGCTTGGAATTGAGTGTAAAGTAGTGAGCAATCCATCAAAAGTAACACTTCAGGAACAATTACTTAACTTGCTGAGAGTATATGTATTTCATCAAGTACTACTTATATGCTAGGTCTAAAAGTGAACAAGAAAAACAGCTTTTCCAGCTTCTACCATAGAAGTGAATTTAAGATGGCTCTGGGATGCTCCACAAGCTCCTCCTCACAAGTTCCCTTTTGTGTCCTCCTGTCCTCTCTGGCTTACAGAACATAAGACTCACAGGCTAGTCTGCTATTCACAGAACAGTTTATTGGCCTACCCCAGCTGGCAGGCCACCCCTGCTGAACAGTGTCCTGCTGCTCTCTGCTGGCTGATGAGGGCTTCAGCTTGTGCTTAGGGGCACCCGAAGCAGCAGGAGACTGGCCAGTGCAGTCCCGATGGCAGGAGAGCCTGAGCAGAAGTCCACAGACTCAACCCCACTTGAGGTTCTTTTCCTCCTCGGTCATGGCTAGGGTGTCAGTGACGAGGCCAGTGCCAATGGTCCGGTTGCTGTCTCGCAGAGTGAAGCGCTGACCCTTTTCTAAGATCATTGGCTGCCGCAAGATGAGGTTCAGCTTCAGGTCCTCCCCAGGCATGGCGAGCTCCTGGAAGGGGAAGAGACAGGAATGACACGTGGCCTTCAGAGTATCTTCCTGCCCTTG
Organism: Cabassous unicinctus; assembly: GCA_029593785.1. Taxonomy (NCBI): domain Eukaryota; kingdom Metazoa; phylum Chordata; class Mammalia; order Cingulata; family Chlamyphoridae; genus Cabassous; species Cabassous unicinctus. Next base: position 22,085 of record JAQZBX010006029.1, read on the forward strand.
ACTGCTGCTTACGGCAGAGGTTAAGATCCGTGGGAGGACGCAGCAGGTGATACTGGGCCAGATGCAAAGGCAGGAAAGCATGAAAGGGACCAGTGATCAATGCTCCCAAGGAATGTCCTTAGATTTAGGAAGTATGGATTATGCAGGTACCTTAGTCGCAGAACTACATGCAAAGAAACTCAAGTAATGAACTTTTCCAGTTTTCCTGGGGGTAAATGCTCTAGAGCTAAGCTTCTAGCCCACTTCAGCCCAGGGTAGACTGGATCGTTCCCTCTAAATACACTGGTCCAGACCCTTCCACCTCTGTGGCCTACATCATCAGCCAGCTTCCCTGCGCCCCAGGAAATCAAGTTACCCCGGTGGCCTCCCTGTGAACTTGAAGACCCCTTCCACTCTCTTCACACCTTCCCACTCCCACATACCTTCCCGGGGGGCAGGATGACACGACAGGCCATGTCCCAAGTCAGGGAGAACATGATAGGAATAAAGTGGGACACAAAGGGCTTGTGGCGGCCACCCTCCTCCTTGCTGAGGACATAAACCTGGAGAAGAAAGCAGGGTGAGGTGGAGCTGGGTTTGGTGGGAAGCCCTAGCAGCTTGGCTAGCCCCACCCACCAGTCCCTGGGGCCCTCACCTGGGCCTCCACCTTCTGGTAGGGCTGGATGGAACCTGGCTTAGCCATAACCAGGCCACGCCTCAGGTCCTCCCGCTTCAAGCCTCGGACCAAGGCCCCGAGGTTATCCCCTGCCTCGGCCCTCTCCAGGCTCTTGTGGAACATCTCAATGCCTAGGAGGAATGAGAGAAAGGAAGGAAAAAAAGGGACAAGGGAGGAAGGTCTGGGGCAGAGGAAAAGCATAAGGGATGTGCGAGGGGAGAGGTGAGCCTGGAGCCAGGCCCTGGGTGCTGAGACTTTCTTTCCATACCTGTCACCACCGTGCGAATGTTCTTGTTGTGTCCCAGGAACTCACACTCGTCCCCCTTCTTTAAAACACCACGCTCCAGTGTACCTGCCACCACCGTACCCCGGCCTAGGAGGGAACAGAAGAGAATGTCAGGGACCCTGGGCTTGGCTCTTGGAGAGAGGGTGTGAATGAACACGGTTCTCACCAGGGACAGAATAAACTGACTCTATAGGCAGCAGAAAGGGCTTCTCCAGGTCCCGGGTGGGCACTGGGATGTGAGTGTCCACAGCATCCAGCAGCTTCAGCACTGACTTCAGGCCTAGCTCAGGGTCACGTTGCTGGGAGAGAGAGTCCTGAAGTTTCAGGACTCTTGAAACTTCATTCTGCTCCCTCTTCTTATACCAAGAGCCATTCCCCAGACTCAGGGCAGGACTCCACCTTCCCTACCAGCCCCATCCTCCACCAGCAACCCCTGCTGCCCCCACCCTCACCTCGAGGGCACAGAGGGCAGAGCCTATGATAACTGGGGTTTCCTCCCCTTTGTAGCCAAACTCAGTGAGCAGTTCCCGGATCTCCAGCTCAACAAGCTCCACCATCTCAGAGTCCTGGACAGCATCTGCTTTGTTCACATACACCACAATGTGCTCCACCCCGATCTGGAGACAGGGAGAGAAAGGGAAAGTTTCCCGAGCAGCCCAACCCCCACTCTTTCCCTTTCCAGCCCCACCTGGGCTCTGCATACCTGTTTGGCCAATATTAAGTGCTCTCTGGTCTGGGGCATGGGGCCATCATTGGCTGCCACCACCAGGATGCAACCGTCAAGGGGGGCGGTACCTGTGATCATATTCTGGGTGGAGGAAACAGAACCCTCAGCCAGTTCAATGACCTCCTCAGCTCCATTCCCATCTGGCCAAGCTATCTCCTCACCACCCACTTTGAGTGGCCACGGCCACAAACCCATACATCTCCACTATCAACCTCCTATCCCCAGGTCTAACATTTATCCTGACAGGAGGCAGTCCCTGGCCCTGGCCCTGCTTGCCCAGCAACTTTCACACCTTGACGTAATCTGCGTGACCCGGGCAGTCCGTGTGGGAATAGTGGCGGGCCGCGGTGCTATACTCCACGTGGGCGGCGTTGATTGTGATCCCCCGAGCTCGCTCCTCCGGTGCATTGTCAATCTCTTCATACTTCTTAAATTTAGCTCCACCTCCCTCGGCCAGAACTAACGGAGGGAAGAAAACACACCTCTCAGCTAAAGTTCTGGAGTTGGAGGCAGGGCTCAGGCCACGCCTCTAGGCCCCTCCCACCTAAACAAACGATAGTCCGGGAGGAGAGAGCTTCTCTCTCCCTCCCTCAAATCTGCAACCCTTCCAGCAGAGGTAATTTGGGGTCGGAAAGAAACGTTAAAGGGCCTCAGGGGTCAGCCCTGAGATTTCTCCAAGGTAGAGCCTCCGCTTACAGGCTAGAGTGTTCCCCAATTTATGCATCGCAAAGTTCTTCGGGTGCAGGGGACCTCTGTCTCCTGCATCCTCCATTCTACTGCCCGTCGGAGTCCTGGCTCCAGCAGCCACTCAGGGCCTCATCTCCCAGGCTCCAGGTCCCGCCTGCAGATGGGGCGCGGCCAAACCCCAAGCCCGCTCACTCTTGGTGATGGCTGCAGTCAGCGTGGTCTTGCCGTGGTCCACATGGCCGATGGTACCCACGTTCACATGGGGCTTGTCGCGCACATAGGTCTTCTTGGCCTCCACGGCCAGGCCGCGGCACAAGAGGGACAGCGCCGGGGACTTCGGCGGCCGCAACAGACCCTGCAGTAGTGGGGTGGCGCCGGCGCCGAGACCTGCGGGAGCAGAGGCTCCGGGTCAGAGCGCGGGCTCCAGCCCGGCCACCCCGACGCCCCCTACGTTCCTCCCGGGCTGCCATCGCCCTCCCCGCTCTCTCACCACGGAAACAGGGCGTCGCGCGCAGCAGGGTCGTGGCCGCCATTGCGGTCGTGCTCGCGCCTCGGGAACCGGGAACCCGCGCGTGCCAAAATGAAAGGGTGATTGCGGCTAGAGGTCACTTCCGGCGGGAGTGACGGCCAGGAGGGCGAGGCTGGGCACCTCTAGCCACCAGTTTCTATGGTCGTCTCGCCGGCAGGGGCGACGCACTTCTCTCCGGGGCCTTGTGGGGCGTCCCATGATACACCAGCGCCCCGAAGCATCATGGGCGTTGTAGTCCGCAGCTCGGTGGGCTGGGACGGCGCTTGGAGTCGGGGTTAGGTAGGGCCGCGCCGGCTTTTTAGCTTCCCGGCGGAGAGGCCCCGAACCCCTAGAGTCCGAGTCGCTGCGCTCGGCGTGCGCGACATCAAGCGGCCTCCGTGCTGCCGCTAGAGAAAGAGCGAGGCCCCGGGCTCCTTTCGGGCGTGGGGATCAAGTGGTGAGCCCTCTGTCCGCTGAGGCTTTGTTTTCTTATCTGTAAGGTGGATATAATAGTAGCCACTTCATAGGTTCCTGGGTAGATCCTCACTTCTGGCCCTGAGAGGAAATAAACCGGGCTGAAGTCAGGGACGGGGACCTAGGGTCTCCAGGTCGACCAGTTCCTTCCCCTTAAATAAGCTCCTCCTGACTCACAACCTGCCTGTACTGCCTGGCTTCACAGGCCAGAGGCCCCAAGACAGAGTTTTGTTGTGTGCCCCTATAGCCTTTCAGCAGCCTAGGGAGAAATTCCCTGATCATCCGCCCCACCACCTCAATTTTACAGATGTCACCGAGGGTGAGGGACCAGCCTGGGTGCCTAAAATTTAAGGGTAGCCTGAGTCTTGTTCCTGGCCGTTTCTCCAGCACCTAACACAGGGCGGGGCATGGAGTGAGTGCTCAGTAAATGTGTTGACTGACTGAATGAGTAATAAATAAAAGCCTTTAACTTTCACATCCATCTCATCACAGCTTTCCAACAGCACCCCAAGACAATCATAGCTGCTGTTTAACCCTGATTAAGTTTCTGAAACTCACCAGCTCCTATGACTCTATTGACAGTGCTTGTTTCAGATAGATTCGGTGGAGTCTGGGCACAAACAGGGAAACTATATTTAAAACAAACACTCCCCTCCCCCTTTCTTAAGCTCAGAGGAGTTTGGACAACTATGAACTAGAGCTTTTTATGTATCAGGTGTTGTGCAAATGCTTCATATTGGTTCACAATCACTGCCTCCAATGCTACCCTGTGTGGTAGGATATATGCTTTCCCCCATTTTACAGGTGATAAAACTGAGGATCAGGCAGATTAAGGAAACTAACATAGCAAAATTCCCAAACCATGTGCTGTTAACCACTGTGCTGTACTATCATTTTACAGATAGGCTCAGATAAATTGAGGGAACTGCCAAGACTTCTCTCCTCCTGATCCTTCAATCCATCAGCTCTGCTTAGAAAGGGCTGGTACAATATCAAAGTGTTGTCTTTGCTCTACCCTTTACCTCTCTCATTCCACTCCTGGGAATTTATGCTAAGATTCTATCGGCCATTAGTGGGTTGCAAAGTTTTTTTGGGTGGCATGTGAACTAATGATGTCTATTTTAGTGGTGCTTTATTTATTTTTGCATGTATTGGTTTTTTAAAAAATGACACAAGTAAATGCTCAGTTTTAAAATTAATCAATTTAAAGAACAGTATTCGGTATAGATTATTAGGGGCCAGGGGAGGGGGGAGTAGGGAATGGAGAGTTAATGTTTAAATTATACAGAGATGATGGAAAAGTTTTGGTAATGGAGGGTGGTGTGACAGCACAACATTGTGAACATAATTAACAGCACTGAAATATAAATTTGAGTGTAATTAAAAAGCAAAATTTAGGTTGAAAATATGTAACTAGAATAAATTTTTTTAAAATAAAATAAATAACCATAGGACTATACAACACAAACAGTGAACCCTAGAGCAAACCATGGACTAAGTTAACAGTACAATTAAAAAAATGTTCTTTCATCAAAAAAAAAAAAAAAGAACAGTATTCGGTAACTAATATTATAGGTGGCAAAAATTTTCGAAGGTGGTACATGAATGGCTGAAGTTGGAGAAACACAGTGCTAAGAGTCCAAAGTAAGAAAAAATTTTGTAGAGCTCTTGACTGCAGCATCTTTTATAACAGTGAATGGTTCAGTCAGGAGTCTTAATTTCCAGGTAACAGAATTTACTTTGGCTGGTTTAAGCAGAAGGGGGATTTGGTAAAGAGTACTAGGCAGTTTACAGAAGCTGTGGGGAGGGCTAGACAAATAGCTCCCGAACTGACCTGAAAAGAAAACTGCTCCTGCCACTGCTGACCCCAAACACTAAATGCCAGGACTTAGATTTGTCTGCAATGGCTACTGCTGGTGGCACTGAAACCACTTCTGCATCAAGAAAGTGACCTCCCTTGGGGGCAGATGTGGCTCAAATGGTTGGGCTTCCGTCTGCCATATGGAGGGACCTGGGTTTGATCCCCGGGACCTCCCGGTAAAATAAAAATATATATATAGAAGGAGCATAGGCTGCCAGGCTCTGTGTGCCGGTGAGCCGCCAGGCCCCGGGAGCCATGCAGCAAGATGATGACATAAAAGGAGAGACACAAGACGAGATGCTCCAAAAGCTCCGAAAACCAGGAGCCGAGGTGGCGCAGATGGCAGAACACCTCTCTCCTACATCGGAGGTCTTCAGGATCGAATCCTGTTGAAGACTGGAGGAGGAGGATGAGAAGAGATGAAACAGCGAATGGACACAAAACAGCAAAATGAGGAAGGGGGCGGTTAAAATGGATCAAGTAAATAAATAAATCTTTAAAAAAAAAAAAAATAGTGACCTCCCTCCCCACAGGAGCCCGGTAGATTCAAAGCCTCACATGGATGTGTGTGCCTGACTGTAGAAGTCTAAATCATTTGTCAGTGTTGTTTCAGAGGAGGCTGAGAGATGTGTTCTAACTTTGATGTTGGGGAGGCAGGGCTGATAGCAGGGAGTTTCCCCAGAAGTAGAAAAAAAGTCTTTTCAAAAGATGTCTTCCTGGAAGCAGGTGTGGCTCAGTGGATAGAGCCCCCGTTTACCATATGGGAGGCCTGGGTTTGCTTCCCGAGGCCTCCTTGTGAGGGCACGCCGGCCTGAGCAGTGCGGTGGGCTGATGCAGTGATGCGGCAAGACCTCACAGCAAGGGGGAGATAAGCAGACACAGAGAAGACACGCAGCGAATGGACACAGCAGCACAAGCAGCAAGGGGGGGGATAAATAAAATAAAATAAATAAATCTTTAAAAAAAAAAAAAAAAGAAAGATGTCTTCCTCAAAAAGTTAACCATAGAATTCCACTCCTAGGATATACCCCCCAAAAAATGAAAGCAGAGACTCAGACAGATGCTCATACACCAGTGTTCACAGCAGCACTATTCACAATAGCCAAACAGTGAAAACAACCCAGGTGTCTATCAACAGATAGATGGATAAACACAATGTGGTCTATCCACACCATGGACCAGTACTCAGCCATAAAATGGAATGAAGTTCTGATATATTCTACCTGCTACAACATGGAGGAACCTTGAAAACATTATGCTAAATGAAAGAAGCCAGACACAAAAGGACAAATATTGTATAATTCCACTTACATGAAATATCTAGACTAGGCAAATTTATAGAGACAGAAAGTAGATTAGAGGTTACCAGGGCCTGAGGGGAGGAAGGAATGGGGAGTTATTGCTTAATGGGTACAGGGTTTCTGCTTGGGGTGATGGAAAAGTTGGGGTAGTGGACAGTGGTAATCATAGCACAACATTGTAATGCCACCAAATAGAAGACTTAAAAATGGTTAGGGAAAAGGATGTGGCTCAGGCCACTGGGCTCCTCCCTACCACATGGGAGGTCGCTGGTTTGGATCCCGGTGCCTCCTAAAGAAGACAGCAAGCTGGCACAACAGGCAGGCACAGCAAGCTGACACAACAAGAGACACAAGAAGAAAAAACATAATGAGAGACACAACAAAGCAGGGAGCCGATTCTCAGTGCCTCCTAAAGAAGACAGTGAGCTGACACAGGCAGGCATGGCAAGCTGACGCAACAAGATGACTCAACAAGAGACGTGCGGAGGAAAAACAGAATGAGAGACACAACGAAGCAGGGAGCAGAGGTTGCTCAAGCGAATAGACACCTCCTTCCCACATCAGAGTTCCCGCGTTCACCTCCTGGTGCCTCCTAAAGAAATAAGGAAGACAAACAGACACAGCAAGTGAAAAACAAGGGGGTGGGGAGAAATAAATCTTTTTTAAGCAAGCCAGACACAAAAGTACAAATACTGTATGAATGCGTTACTGTGAACCAAATATATTGTGTAACATAGTTTGATTCAAAAAAAATTTTATATGTATCCAGTACATTTAATTGAGAAATGTATATATTTATTCATCTGTGTTTACTTTCTAGTTTTTAATTGTTATATTTTCAATTAGTAAATGTACAAAATAAAGTAAAAAAAAAAATAATACAAAAAAAAGTTAAAATGGCAAATTTTATATTATATATATGTTGCCACAATTAAAAAATATATATATGTCCAGCCATGCCTATGACAAATATTACAATGAAAAAGTGGAATGAAGACTTTTGGTATGATAGCATGAACTGTATTGTGACATAGCTACTAGATGGAGTGGGCTCAGCGTTGCAGGGACGAGAAGCCAGCCACCTGCGAAAATGCCAAGAACCAGGGAAGAGCGGCCCCGTGGATGGCTACTATAGAAAAATAGTATGTGGATAATGTAAGTGATAAAGGGATGGGGACAAAGGAAGCTGTAAACAATTGTGACTTCAGCAGGCTGTGAATCTTCTTGGAGGAGGAGAGAGATTTTCTCTTTCAAACCTTTTCAAAATATTTCTTTCAAACTTTTTTTATGTGATTACAGTTAAAGAAAGAAGGATTGTTGGTGCAGAATCTTTAACTCTAAAAGAGGTGCTCTTGAAATCAAATGGCTTTCCAAGTCTCCCACCCCCAGAAGTCTGTTCATTCAGCTATGTGGCAGGTGCTTTTAACTCCAACTTAGCAATTTTCCCACCTCCCTGCAGGCAGGGCCCTGATTTTGTTCAGGGTGGCCCTTTTCCCCAGCTCCAGAAATAAATTCTGACAGGTCTCATCCAATTCTGCTGGTCCTGGAATCCCCTGGTCCTTCCAGTGCATTAGTTTAGGGTTGAGTATGTCACTTCTTTGGGGCCAATGATTGGTAAGAGGAGATTGGCTTGGGGAGACTCCCAGAAAAGAATTCCTCACTCTAAAGAAGGAAACACCAGAAGCGATGGACCGCTCTCTGACTCCGCATGTGGCTGCTTCTGGGTGGGAAGCCTGGAATTACTATGGCCTTCTTGCTCCCAGGTGGACTGAACCACAGCAATTTGAATCTAGCCCCACTTTGGTTCCTGCAAACACCAGGGTCTTGATTGAAGTAGTCCAGTCCTCCATAACCTAACATTAATAGTTTTAGTTGCTTAGTTGATAAACAAAAGTGCCCGATTTGTTTTGGAGTGAAAATGAGGCCTGAAACTGTAACTGAAAGTTAAGAATTAACAAGTGTGGTTACAAAAGCATTGTATAGATGCCTTTATAAAATAGCAAAAGAATACTATCTGAAATTGCTGAAACTGGCTGGATTTAGCCTAGACCTGCTATTATGATGGTCATTCTAAACAGTCTCACCTCTGTTTATGATTACTCTAGATTTAACCTCTCCCTTATGTCTGCTTAGCATTGTAATAGTAATTTTAAACTAAACTTACCTTTGTTTATGGTTATTTCAGAACTAGGCTCACCCTTGTGTATATTTGCCATTGTGACGGTAACCCGTTTAAATCCATAAAAACTCCTGCTCCCCATAGTTCAGCGAACTGAACTATTTGAGACACTGAAGATTTGAGACACCCCATCTTCTGTCCTTCCCCAGCAGTCATAAACCTGCTTTCTTTCACGACCATCCTGGTGTGGACTCCAATTCATCTGCTCCGGGCAAGAACCCAGAGGGAGCCCTGCAGGGTTTCCTTCAGGATGATGAGGCCAGAAGCAAAGAGGATCCTAGAAACCTGGGCTCCTTGTGGTGTGAGATGTTGACTCTCTGTGGTTTAAGTCAGACTGCATCAGGGTTGTCTGTTATTGGCGACTAAATACCTCCTGATAGATACTCTTTTATGGCACTCAGTACCCTGAGACATACATCTGGGTTTTAATTGTCTGAGAATACGGGTGACTTGAGTAGGGCAGGGACTGGGCCTTCATGGATCTCTCCGGCCCCTGTGCCTGGCTACCCAGGCCTCTAGCATGTTTGCAGCTGAACTGCTAACAAGCCTTCCAAACTGAAGGGAGCTGCCACTGTGGGGCTCGGGACTTAACCTGTCCGAAACAGGATGCTTCATTCTCTCCCATTCCCTTCTCCCTCCTCCCACAGGTAAATAAACAGAACCACCCTTCTCCTTCTTCACACCCCTTCACCTCATTATCCAGCCCTGCTGGTTCTCCAGACTATATTCCAAATGTGGCCTCTTCTCACCACTGCCGGCCCCGTGGCTCATTCAGGTTAGCCCGGGAGCTTTCCAGCAGGTCTCCAAACTTCTACTCTTATTCCCAATACTGGTCAAATCCATCCTCCACGCAGCAGCTGCATCAGTCTTTTAAAAATGTGAATCTCAGGAAGTGGCTGTGGCTCAATTGGTTGGGCTGCCGATTACCATATGGGAGGCCCTGGGTTCAATTGCCGGGGCCTCCAGGAGAAGGCAAGCCGGCCTGTACGGTGCGGTGAGCTGGCGCAAGATGATGCAGCAGGAGGAGACAAGCAGACCAGAGAAATGCAAAAAGCAAAATGGACACAGCGAGCACAAACAGCAAAGGGGGGATAAATAAATAAAATAAAAATAAAATCTTTTTTAAAAAATAATAAGTAAAAATGTGAATCGGAAATTAATCTTCCCTCGATAACTCCTCATGGCACTTAGAATAAAACCCAAACTCCCTACTTTGAATGGGCGATTGTATGGTAGGTGAATTGTACCTCAATAAAGCTGGTATTTGGGGAAAAAAAAAAAAAAGCTCATCCAAACTTCTCCCTGAGACCCACCAGGCCTACTTGGTCTGGTGCCTGTCCATTCTTTGACCCCATGTGGTATGACTTTCCTCCCACTTACTCTCTCCTGGCCACATTGGCCCTCCTTCTGCTCTGCAAACACCCTGCAGAGCAGTTTGTTCTTATCTCAGGGTCTTTGCAGATGTTCTTCCTGTTCCTGGAACACTCTTTCTGGCAATTGTCCTCGTGTCTTGTTCATCTCATCATTCAGGTTCCATCTCAGATGTCACCACCTCTAAAATAGCCCCCCAGACACCCTTATCAATTATCCCCTTTGATTTTCTTGCCTTCTTAGTTTGTTTTCTTGTTTGTTTGCTTTTTTCTGTCTCACCAGCTCACGATAGTAAGAGCTTATTTTTTACTTGAAGAACAGTGTCTAACACTTAGGTGAACAATAAGTATTTGTTGAAGGAATTGTTTGTGAATGGATCACTTAGGTTGAGCATGTTTTTTGGCTTATGAAGTTTCCTAATGTTTTCAGTGGAAAGCAAATTTTGTGTTCATATTCATTTTCTAAATAAAAGTGAGTCACTGGAAGTTTTGGGGCCTCAGCTTTATTATCTATAAAATGGGGGCAGAGTGAAGAGACTGAACCATATGCTAAGATTTCTTGAAGCTCTAGCTTCTAAAAGAAGAGTGGGATCCAGTGTGATTGAAATGAGTACTGGGCTGACCCAGCAACTTAGTGACAAATTGAGGACTAGACCGAGAACTTTGTCCTTGATGTCTCTTAGCAAACCCTTATTGGAAGCACAAGGGCATCCCTCGCTCTTCTCTCTTGCCCACCAGCCAGTCTTGCAATGCCACCTCTGAAATCTCTCTGGACTTTCCCTTTGGTGCCAGATTGGCATCAGCCCTCTCCTGGACCGCTGCACCAACTTCCTCCCTGTCTCCTCTCCCTAGCCATCTGCATATTGGTCCCAGATGTCCTTCCAAACTGATCGGAGCTCAGACGTGACTGGGGGTATCCCAATTGGAAACACTTCACAAATGTTACCCAAAAGCTACTAAGTAAAAGGCACTTGAGAGGTGGCCTAGGTGGGTCAGCCTAGAGGCAGCCATGCTATGGAGCCTGAAACTGGAAGGAGGCTAAACTGCTGACCTTGGCAGAAGGAATGGTGTGTGTAGGCTCAGAGGCAAGTCTGAGTGAAGCAAGAGTACTTTAGTTCTATCAGAAAGTCCTGATTGAATAGGGTAAGATTTGGAGGGGCAGGAAGTCCAGGCCAAATCACCAAGGCTGGATTGGACATTCCAGAAATGAAGACGAAATAGGAGAAATCCCCATCTCTTAAGGATGGGGGAGGGTCAAGATGACTCCCAAAAGAATCCTACAAGCTACCACTCTGCCGTCAGTCAAAGACCCCTGGTTTTCCTTTGAAGAGCACCCTCTGCCATGTTCAGCCCATGCAGCGTGGTTGGAGCCAAGCCCAACCTATCTCTAATGATGGGCCCATGTTTCAGAGTTTGCCAATCAGCATAATCCATCCCTCACGGTCACAAGTGATTGGTTCAGGGATGGTGCTTGGGTGACCCAAGCTGAAGTGATGAGACTCAACCCTGTCTCATTTGCCAGTGCTGTGGGGAAAGTTATGACCTTTTTCTGCTAGGGTTGTTAAGACAGCTGGTGGCACATAAGCTTGGAGCTGATGGTACCCATCTTGCTACCTATGAGGAGATAACTTGCCTGGGGACGAAGACAGTCCAAAGAAAAGCAATGCTAAGAGACTGGGACCAAGATCAACTGGCATTGTTTGAGCCTCTGGTGCCAGCCATGCCTGAAGTCATTCTACCTCTGACTTTCCATTTCTGTGAACCAATAACCACCTCCCTCTTTTCCTGTTTAAACTAGCTTCTATTAGGGTTTCTATTACTTGTAGCTGAAAGCATACCAAGTATTACAAGGTAAACCGTTCGTGAGGAAGAGGTATTTCTCCCCTTCATACTGATACTTTGGCTTAACATGGGCCCTGGATCCCATCCTGTCCCACCTTCCCCAGAACCTTGCTCCACTACTTATCTCTGAACTCTTGATTCTATTCCCTTGGTCTATAGGTCTGTCTTTGTGCCAGTACCACACTGTTTTGAATACTGTGCCTTTAAGTTTTGAAATTAGGAAGTGTGAGACTTCCCAACTTTGTTCTTCTTCAATATTGATTTGGTGATCTGGGGCCTCTTGCAATTCCATATGAATTTGAGGATCAGCTTTTCAATTTCTGCAAAAATGGCTTGAATTTGAGGATCGCTTTGGGTAGTATTGACATCTTAATAATACTGAGTCTTCCTCTCCATGAACACAGTATGTCTTGCCATTTATTTAGGTCTTCTTTTAATTTCTTTTCAGCAGTGTTTTATAGTTTTCAGTACAAGTCCTTCATCTCCTTGGTTAAATTTATTCCTTAGATATTTTATTCTTTGAGGATCTATTGTGAATGTAATTGTTTTTTTAAATTTTCATATCAGAATATTCTTTCCTGGTGTATAGAAAAACAACTGATTTTTCTGTATTAATCTTGTGGCCTGTCCATTAATTGACAATCTCTCTACTGGCTCCTGTGGCCCTGACTTCCAACATAACCAGGTCTCTCTCAGGATATAAACAAACAAGCAAACCTGACTACCTTCTCACACTACAACCCTTCATCTCTCTCCCTTTCCCTTTTCAGCCAAGCTGTTATAGGGCAGCTCTCCACATTCCTCCTCCCACTTCTTTACCTCACATTCACACCTCCACTGCCACCTGGATTCCACTACCACCATACCCCTAAAATTACTCTCACTGAGGTCAATGGCAGTCTCCCAGTCATCAATGCCATCTATAGGAGACGATGGCAGTCACAGCCCAGATCCCTTTGGATTCACTGAATCATTTCTGTGTGTTTGCCCGGCCTCCCATGCTCCCATACTCCCCCACCCCCTGCTCTTTGGTATGGGGCTTTACTTCTTACAGTTAGAATTTCCAATTTTTTTTCCCCTTCAAGGAATGCCCTTGGGCCACTCAAGGTTTTACTTTAATGGAAGTGCCTGGTATATCTCAGGGGCAGCCCTTAGGCAATAACTGAGGGATGTTGGGAGTAAGAAAGGCTCAGCTCCCTCATTTCCAGATAAATCTGAGGCATAACTTACATCCAGAGCACTCATGCAGGACTAGGCTGAGTACTCTGCCTGAGAGCATACCCTTGTTTGGCTTCCTCTCTTTCCCTCTCCTGCTTCCCCCACTCCATTACTGGTTTCTACTGATAGCACTTTCTTAAGAAATCACTTGCACACCATTCCTTATCTCAGGGTCTGCATCTGGGAAACCTGACCCAAGACATCATCTCAGCACTTTTCACTCCTCTTTCTTTGCCTACCTATTATTGTTCCCCAGAATTAGGTCCTGAGCCCTCTTCTCCTCTCTATACATACTACCTGGACAATCTCACTTATATCCATGGCTTCAACCACTACTCATATCTGGTCACCACCAAACTGCTTTGTGCAGCTCAGACAGTAGACCCATTCCTGCTGATTATCCATGGATACCTCCTGCATTGCCACATATAGTAGACGCAAGCCACATGGGACTATTTAATTGGAATTTCAGTTCTTCAATCACACTAGTCACATTTACAGTGCTCAATAGTCATATGTGGCTAGTGGCTACCATATCAGACAGTGCCAATACATAACATTTCAATCATCACAGAAAGTTTTATTGGACAGCTTAGACACATTTCCAAAAACCTAACTCATCATCACAAGCCCCTTGCCTTTTTATATTCCTCAGCTGTGTCTCTCTCTCCCAGACAATAATAAACCAACCACAGAGAAAAGGGTGTGTAAAAGTATGGGGAGTAGGGTCCTTTCCATTGGCATCTTCCTCTGAACTGAAAAGTAGGGTAGACAAAGTTGGTGATAAAGACCTTTATAGAAATCACCTGGAAACTGATGTTAGTTTGACCAGAGCAGGAGTAGAGCTGGGGGGACTAATTCTGGCTAGACCAGAACTTGCTCTTCCATAATGAGGGGTTTTTCCACCTCCATCAGGGCAGCTTCAGCCTTGAACAAATATTCTTGTGTGAGTCAGGACATTTACTCATCTCCGTCTCTTGGGTCTGCTTGCCTCTGTGTTCCAGGATGGGTACTTGAGTCAAGCCAATAAGCTAAAGTCAGTTCTGAAATTTTTATTGGGAATCTCAGGAAAGCAGCGTGCTCTTTCCACTAGAGTTGCAAAGCTAATAGGACTTGGGCTTGGAACTATGGAAAGACATCTTGTTACTAAGAGAGGAGAGGCTGCCTGAGTATGAAGCCAAATGCATGGAGAAAGCAGAGCCCAGAGATGATGAAAGACAGATTCCTGACATCTTTTAAGCCCTATATCCAGCTGTTCCTGAAGAAGCTTGATCCACTCTGGACTTTTGAATTACTTGAGCCAAAAGATTCCCTTATTGTTTAGGCCAGTTGGAGCTGGGTCGGTGGGAGATCCGACTGGGACAGAATCTCATGGTGCTCACTTCACTTATCTTCTATACCTTAATGGTTCTCGATTTCTATAACTGGTATTGATGTCTCTCCTGAGCGCCAGACTGTATGTCCACCTGCCTCCTGATGTCTCACAGGCAAGTTCAAAACTGACCTCCTTATTTCTGACCCTCATCGTTACTTCCTTCCTCAAAGATGGAACCTTTTCGACCCCCTGGCCCTTTTCTCAGATAAACCAAGGTCGCAAGTTCAGGCTCCGCCTCCTCGCAGGACCTCCCCAAGGTCACCCGCGTCTTCCCTTGCCCCGTTCCTTGGGGGCGGTGTCCGCGTCCCCCTCAGCGGCAGGGCCGGGCGCTCTAGGCTGCAGCGAGCCCTTCAAAAAGTCTTGTTGTCTCGTTGGCTTCCGGTAGCCGGCGGCTACTCTAGCCTTCAACAGGGCTTCAGAACTCTAGCCTTGAAGGTGGCGTCTCTATGGTGGACTCCTTTCCTTTGTCCCGAATCTGCTCCGGAAGGACGCTCTGATGGGATCTAACCCCTTCCCATAGCGGCTTCCGTGGTCCCTTTTAGGTGCAACTGGAGACGTCTCTGAAGCCCTACAAAACTCCCATCCCCTTAGCTCTTTCAGCGTCTGCGCTGAGCGGAAAGATGGCGGAAGTGAGCGTGAAGGTGCCCTTCCTTCTCGCCGCTCTTCTCTATGGTCGCTTCCTTCGGTGACGGGAAAAGGGGTCCCGGCGCCTGCGCAGAGCCGGGCTGGGAGCTGGTCGCGGAGAGGGGGGTGGGGAGCGGGAGCTGCCGCCGCCGCCGGAGCTAACCGCGGGGACCGAGATGCAGGTGGGACCGGAACCGGAACCCCCCTCTTCAAGTATCTCTTCTCTCTCCGCGACCCGGCCCCGGCGCCTGAGGAGCCCAGGGTGGGGGTGGGCGTGTGGGGCCCGGGGCAGGAGGTGCGCTCCGGCCTGGAGGGGGTGCAGCAGAGAGGGCTGGTCCCGAGGAGACTGCGGCCCCGGGGAATGGGCGGGCGGGGGGTGGCCAGGGGGCAGCGTCGGGTGGGAGTGGATTGCCCCTCCGGGCCTGGAGGGTCCCAGCCAGGAGCGGAGCCTGCACCCTCCACCACCCGTTGGGGAAATACCAGAACTGAGCCAGGAGGCAGGTGCACCGGGAAAATGTGTCTGAGTCCTGCTTGGCAGAAGAGAAACTGAGTCACCAGCTCTGGAGCTGCAGGGTCGGCAGGGTCTGCCTGAGGTGCAGAGGGGTGGGTGGGCCTGTGTGAGCTGAGGTGGCCTCTAGCTGGAGATTGGTCTCTCTGCTGTGTCTGCACCTCTTGGCTCAGTTCCCCTGTGCTCCATGACTCCCGCATCTCCTGGCCTCTTCTCGTTGGTCTGGAGTTGTCCCTGTGGCTGGGGCCAGCTGAGTGTGCAGGTCCTGGGCCAAGGGGAAAGGGAGGGGTGACAGTTGTGCAGCCAGGCTGTGGGTCTGAGCAGGAGTCTGAGGTCTCAGAGGGTCTCTGTGGGGAGACTTTCCTGAGCTGCTCTCACCCTATTCTTTGTGCTGTCATCTTCCAGTATAGTTTGGAGGAGGAACACTAACAGAAGAGCCATGGGTTGTAAATTCCACTTCCAGCTCTGCCACTTTCTAGTTGTAAGACCATGGGAAGCTTTTCCTTTCTGATTTCCTTTTTAGAAAATTGGAACCATAATGCTCTTTTCCCCTGTAAAGACAGTAGTAATGGCAGTTCTTTATTGTGTGCTTCCTTTGTTTCAAGCACTAACATAATCTGTGCTGTTCTCCCAGCCATTCTAGGAGGTTGGGATCATTAGCTCTTGTTTTACAGGTAGGAAAACAGAGACTCAGAGATAATGCATAATTTGTTCAAGTGCATACAGCTAATAGGTGGCAGAACTGGGATTTGATCCCAAGGCTGACTCTAGAATCCATGGCCTTAACCACCAGGCTAACCAGCCTTTAGGGCACACTCTCCAGTGAGAGAAAGGGGAGATGAAAAAACCATAGAACATCCCGCCCAGCTCCCTCCTATGTGTTATTTGCTTTGTGACTGACAGACTTGCCCCAGCCTGACCCAGCCACAACTCTCCTCCCCTGTGCTGCTGCCACCGGGCCCCAGACTGAATGGGCAACCAAGAAGTGGACTGTGGCCATTTCAGGCCTCCTGTACCACAGGGCTGGGGCACTGGCTTTTGGGGTCAGCTTTCAAGGCAGTTGCGGTTTCAGTCCATTGTCCATCCATTCTCCCCAATAAGTAACCTTCCATCCTCAGAGCTGGAGGGTCTCTAAACTCCATAGACCTGGCCCCCTGAAAGCTGGAGCAGTGAGGGGCTTTGGCTGAGGCTGGTCCCATCAGTCCCCAGGGACAGGGACCATGCCGCGGGAAAAACAGTAGACTTGGAGTTCTGAAACTTTTCTGAGCTTCAGTTTCCTCATCTATTTATAGAGGTTATTAAAGCCTCTCACAGGGAAAGGTAAGACAACCACGTAGAAGTCTCTCGAACAGCATACGGGCAGTAATAAATATTGAAGGATCCGTTTTAGAGAAGGGAGATGATCTGAAAAAGATTCCTTTTTGGAGGAAGGTGTACTGCAGCCTCCATCCCTCTTGGAACCAAAGCCAAGGAAAGTAGGTTGAGAAGCAGCAGGACAGGTGCAGGCCAGACTCTGGGGAGCTGGTTTACTGGGGTATGTGGGGTGTGAGGATCTGGAAAAGGGACAGAAGGCAGTTTGGTTTTCTTCCCCGTGCTCTCAGAGGAGGAAGTCTCTGGCTAGGGATGGGACTCTGCCCCCAGTCCCACCTCAGCAGTGACTCCATGTATGTGCCTCTCTCTTCCTTCTGCAGCTGCTGCCGCTCACCCCGTGTCTTCTGGTCGCTTCCCTCTTTGCTGCCCCTCCCCACAGGCTCCCCCTCTCCACCTCCTGGGGACCATCATGAATGGTGCCCCGACCCCAGAGGATGGAACCTCCCCCTCCCCTCCCCCCTTACCACCACCGCCTCCCCCTAGTTGGCGGGAGTTCTGTGAGTCCCATGCCCGGGCTGCCGCCCTGGACTTTGCCCGCCGTTTCCGCCTCTACCTGGCCTCCCACCCCCAGTATGCAGGGCCGGGGGCTGAGGCTGCCTTCTCCCGCCGTTTTGCTGAGCTCTTCCTGCAGCACTTTGAAGCTGAGGTGGCCCGGGCCTCTGGCTCCCTCTCACCACCCATCTTGGCTCCCCTGAGTCCCGGAGCAGAGATCCCGCCACATGACCTGTCCCTTGAGAGCTGCAGGGTGGGTGGGCCCCTGGCTGTGCTGGGCCCTTCTCGGTCATCTGAGGACCTGGCCGGCCCCCTCCCTTCCTCAGTCTCTTCCTCTTCTACAACCTCCTCGAAGCCGAAGCTAAAGAAACGCTTCTCCCTCCGCTCAGTGGGTCGCTCCGTCCGCGGTTCAGTCCGTGGCATCCTGCAGTGGCGGGGGACAGTTGACCCACCCTCTCCAGCCGGGCCCCTGGAGACTTCATCAGGCCCCGCAGTCTTAGGAGGAAACAGCAACTCCAACTCCTCTGGCGGGGCTGGGACCATTGGTAGGGGACTGGTTGGTGATGGGACATCCCATGGGGAAAGATGGACTCACCGTTTTGAGAGGCTGAGACTAAGTCGGGGAGGGGGCGCCTTGAAGGATGGAACTGGGATGGTGCAGAGGGAAGAGCTGCTGAGTTTCATGGGGGCTGAAGAGGCAGCCCCTGACCCAGCTGGAGTGGGCCGGGGAGGAGGGGCAGCTGGGCCTACCTCAGGGGGAGGAGGGCAACCTCAGTGGCAGAAGTGCCGCTTACTGCTTCGGAGTGAAGGAGAAGGAGGAGGAGGAGGAAGTCGCCTGGAGTTCTTTGTACCACCCAAGGTGAGGCCCAGAGGCGGGGTGGGTGACTGGAAACAAGTGATAGAGTAGTACCAGAAGTAACTCAGCCCTGTAGATAAGCCATGGTAGTTTACCAGCCCACTCTCGGAGATTCACTTCTGTTTGTGTTTACAGCTAGCTCCTGATTCTGTGTTAGTAGCTGTGGGCAGCAAAGAGAAAGTAGTGCTGTTACCATTTGTCTGACTTCCTTAGGGTGGAGAAGAAAAGATGAAGTTTTTAAGGGGATGGGCAAGATGGTCTCCGCACACCCGAGATCTGGATCTTGTTCTCTTCCCCCAACCTAGGCTTCTCGGCCCCGACTCAGCATTCCCTGCTCCACTATAACAGACGTCCGAACGACCACAGCCCTGGAGATGCCTGACCGGGAGAACACATTTGTGGTTAAGGTAGGAGCTCTGAGCGCTTTTGCCCTTGAAGCACTTGTGTTGGGGAGAGAACATCTAGCACCTTTAAGCAAGGGACATTGGTGGAAGGAGGTGCCTATGCGTCAAGCACCTTGAGAGTGTGTCCTTGGGGTTGCCTCTTTTCTGGGAGGAGGATGTTCTTGTTTGCTTAGAGGTGCATTAAGGCCTCAGGACCTGGAAGTCACTGGTGGGCTTGCCCTTGACCCCTGCCCTGGCTGAGGCCCTCCTCTTGTCCCCATAGGTGGAAGGCCCCTCAGAGTATATCCTGGAGACAGCCGATGCGCTACATGTGAAGGCCTGGGTGTCTGACATCCAAGAATGCCTGAGCCCAGGGTGAGGGGCCTGACTTCTGTCACTGGGGGGCCCTGGGGGCAGGAGTGGGGAGCAGCCTTGGGCCTCTCTTCTCGTGACTTTCCTCCCAGCACCATTTTCCCTGTCTCTGCAGACCTTGCCCTGCCATCAGCCCCCGCCCCATGACCCTCCCTCTGGCCCCTGGGACCTCATTCCTTGCAAGGGAGAACACAGACAGCCTGGAGCTGCCCTGCCTGAATCACTCAGAGAGTCTGCCCAGCCAGGATCTGCCGCTGGGACCCAGCGAGAGCAATGACCGCCTGTCACAGGGTAAGGGCGGAGCCTCAGAGAGCAGTGAACTCGGAACCTGCCATGCGGGAGCCCCCTGCCGTCAGGCCTCAGGCCCCTCTCCAGATCCCACTGTGTACCCATTCCTGTTCCTAGCTCCCTACCCCACAAATAACAAGCACTGCCAAGCCCCAGTTTGCCTTTTGGAACCATCATCATCACCACCCCGCAGGGCCCAGGCAAACTCCTATCCAGCCTTCTCTGCCCAGTCTTATCACCTATTCCATAAAGTCTCCTGCAGGCCGTCACTCCAGCTAGAGAGAATGTTTCCGTTCTTCCAGCCTCTAGAACACTTTGTAGACATCTCTTTTGCTCTGTCTGTATCTCTATCCATAAGTCAATGAGGCCAAATTTTCTTTTGACTCTCTCTGTATTTTGTGACCTGAGCAAACACACACATACCCTCCCCACACACCAAGCCATGTGCCTGCCTGGCCTCAGCTAGCCTTTCCAGGTTTGCTTTCCACTGCACCCTTTGCTCCTGGTCCTTCTGGCCCTTCATTCTGGGCTCAGCTTCACTGTGCCTAGCTCACAGGTCATGTTCAGTGAATGAACACATGAATCATCGAGTTTTAGAACTAGAATGGATTTTCCAAATTACCAGGTTCAGCCCCTTTACTTCTTAGGTAGCTAAGACCCAGGGAGGGGAAATGGTTTTTTTGAGGTCACCTGGGGATCACTGACAAAAGCAGGGCCACCACACTAGCTCCTGAGGCCTGACCCTCTGTTCTCTGCACTCCACCAGGATCCCTGTGTTCTGATTACAGATATGACCTTCCTGTAGGCTCAGGCCAGCCGCTCGACACACATTCAGGGAGGTCCGAGCACAGACCTGGCCCTGTGCACTGCCCTGAGACAGGAGTGGGGAGTGGGAGATGCCTGAGATGAGCCCCTTGCCTTCCATGGGCTCACAGTCTGGCTGGGATAGGACTTCAGGCCCTGTCAAAAGCAGGTCCCCTAAAAGGAGAGCCCAGGATTTGTACCCTCTTGAATGGCACAAGTAGGAAGCTCCTTGGGAGCAGAGAGGAGGAAGAGAATGGGGGAGGGTGGAATAGACAGGGAGCGCTACAGAGGAGGTGAGGGACAGGGACGTGACTTGGAGGGAGGCAAATGGTGAGAGTGGAGACCAGAGGTGCGAGAGCCCAGGATACTAGTTAAGGGGATGAGAAAGGTGGTGGGGGGAGAGGGGTTTAACAGAAGGTTCTTTGATGCCTCTGAGAGTTGGGGGCTTTGTCCTGCAGACCCAAAACTAGAGCCCTTTTTTAAGGTTAAAATATTTGAGGGATCCTACTCCCTCACCTTTGCGAAAACAACTGAAATTTCAGCTGTTCGTTTGGAAGACATCTTGATGCATTTGGATTTTTGGACCTCCTTGCACTAATCACAGTCTATGAATGCATGTTAGGAGCTGTTGGTAAAAAGCATCAGGAGTCACTGCCTAAAGAGGTATCTGGTTTTTTAGCCAGCTCACTTGGTCCACAGAGGGTAAATTGGCTGGTGGAGAAATGGGCCCAGGCAGACCAGCCTGCCAAGGAGTAGTTTCTTGAGTTCTCAACTTTGTCTCTTCTCGTTGTCTTCCAGGGCCATATGGGGGCCTCTCAGACCGTCCCTCAGCATCCATCTCCCCCAGTTCCGCCTCCATTGCTGCCTCCCATTTTGACTCAATGGAACTACTTCCCCCAGAGTTGCCCCCCCGCATCCCTATTGAAGAGGGACCTCCAGCAGGGACAGTTCATCCCCTTTCAGCCCCCTACCCTCCCCTGGACACTCCGGAAACGGCCACAGGTACCAGAGGTGTGAGTGGGTGTCTGCCTCCAGGCCCAGTTGCCTGCCTTCCTGAAACACCTCCTCTTCTCTCTTGGGATGCTGTGGGAACTGACCCAAGGGGAGAGAAAGGCCATGTGAGGGGAGGAGGTGCCTCTGGAGGAAGCAGGCTTTTTTTCTTCCAGGATGGGGATGGCTTCCTTGACATCCTGGTTTCCCTCCCTCTCTTCTCCCTGAAGGGTCATTCCTGTTCCAGGGGGAGTCAGAGGGAGGTGAGGGGGACCAGCCCCTCTCAGGGTATCCTTGGTTCCACGGGATGCTCTCTCGACTCAAGGCCGCCCAGTTAGTGCTGGCAGGAGGTACTGGCTCCCACGGTGTTTTCCTGGTACGTCAGAGTGAGACGAGGCGGGGCGAATACGTCCTCACTTTCAACTTCCAGGGCAAGGCCAAGGTGAGTGACTGAGGAAAATGCTCTTCCCTCCAGAGAGCTTGGGGTGGAGTGGGGGAGGAGGGTACCACTGTCCAGGGAAGCAGGGTTCTAGGATCAGCAGGGGCCCAGGCTCCTGCTTGACCTTGCCTATCCTGCCCTCAGCACCTGCGTTTGTCTCTGAATGAGGAGGGCCAGTGCCGGGTGCAGCACCTGTGGTTCCAGTCCATTTTCGATATGCTCGAGCATTTCCGGGTGCACCCCATCCCTCTGGAGTCTGGAGGCTCCAGTGATGTTGTCCTTGTCAGCTATGTCGTGTCCTCCCAGCGGCAGCAGGGTGAGCAGAGCAGGTCTGCAGGGGAGGAGGTGCCCGTGCACCCAGGAAGTGAGGTGTGTGTGCCAGAAAGCTGGGGCAGGGGGCTGGGTGGAAGGGAGAGAAGGGCAGAGCAGGTTCCTGGGCCTTGGGGTTTGGAGGGGAAAGAAGTTCACTGATAGGACGTAGGAAGGCTGAGGGCTCCTTGCCGGAGCTGGGGAGGGAGTCAAGAGTCGGTGGGTACATCCCATTCCATCGGGCTCCTCTGTTCCATCGTCTGTCCATCTCCTAGATCCCCCCTCCTGGCCTTGTCCCTGCCCTTTGTCATAACCCTGCCTTGGGCCTGCCCCTCTTGGGGATGCTCAATCTGACCCCCCTACCCTCCTCCCTTGATGTCTGATGTCCCTGTCTGGTCTCTCCCTTTTCCCTGCCCCAACGTCCCACCTGTCCCCACGTTGCCCACCCCCCCCCCAGGCCGGGAGCAGGCCGGGAGCCCTGCAGGGGTGTGCGAGGGAGATCGATGCTACCCCGATGCCTCCTCCACCCTCCTGCCCTGCGGAGCGAGTGGCTGTGTGTAAGTGTGGTCCTCCTTTCACCGCCGCCATGCTCCATCTTCCATGGATGGGGGGTTGCTCAGGAGATGGGTGTGGGGGGAGATAGCACATGGCTCCCTGGGGGGCGAGTGAAGGGGAGGCCACCGCGAGAGCTTGCCTCCCTCCACAATTAGTCTGTCTTCTTCCCGTTCTCATCCAGAGTCGAACACCTTCCGTGACCCACCCCAGCCCCCTGAACCCCCTTCATGGACAGATCCCCCACATTCTGGGGCAGAAGAGGCGTCGGGGGCGCCAGAAGTGGCGGCAGCCACAGCCGCAGCAGCCAAAGAGAGGCAAGAGAAAGAGAAAGCGGGCAGTGGAGGGGTCCAGGAAGAGCTGGTCCCCATGGTTGAGCTGGTCCCCGTGGCTGAATTGGAAGAGGCCCTAGCGCCAGGCGCGGAGACCCTGGGAGGTGCTGGATCTGGTGGGGACCCAGGGGTGACCCCGATGGTGCAGCTCCAGCAGTTGCCACGAGGGGGCAATGGAGAAGAAGGGGGCCATCCCAGAGCCATTAATAATCAGTACTCCTTCGTGTGAGACACCCCACCCCACCCTCTCTCCACTCGTCCTGCTTCCCGGCCCTCAGCTCACAAGTTAGGGGCTGGGTAGGGACATAGAGGAGAGGTGGAACCCCCCTTCCCACATGTTTTCTGACCCTTGTCTGCCAAGGACATCCATGTTGGTACTAGAAGAGGTTCAAGAGCCCTGTTAGCTCCCAGTCCATACACTACAGGTACGCCTTCCCCCGGGCAGGGGATTTAGGCTCCATTACCTCCCTGAGGGGCTCCTAAGGCCAGCCCCACCCCTGGGGGCCATTTCCCCATTCACCACCCCCAGCCCAAGGAAGGCAGCGGGGGAAGGGCTGTCAGTTATACTAAGGTGGTTGTTGTTGTTGTTTTAAACAAATTGGTGAAGCCTAAATAAATAAATAAAAGGGTTTATCTCAATTCCATCCTCATGGCTGTGGCCAGTGTTTGTGGTGGGAACTGGGAGAGGTGGGTCAGGAAGACAGCTCACCTGGAGCTGTGAGCTCCAGAGCTTAGCTGCTGAGAGCCAGGTTCCGGTCAGTCCTGGGTGCTCTCTGGGCCTGTGCTTTTGGCCCATCATGCCTGTGTGGACTGCTTCATGGCTGAGTGGAAAGTGCAGAGCTCAGTAGCGCTGTTTGAGGACCCCAGCCAAGTACCCTTGATGGGAGAGGACAGTGAGCGGCAGGGTGGGTGACCTCCCTGAGTCCTTTCTGCTCTGAATCTTGGGTCAAGGCTTCCTACCCTCTGGGGAGAGCAAGCAGAGCGGGGTGGGCATGGTGGCCGTGTCAGGAGGGAAGGAAGTCGGCAGCCGTGGAACATGGCTGCAGAGGGACTAAGGGCAGGCCGACCGCCCCTCTTCTCAGCCAAGCTGGGAAGCAGGAGGAGGGATGACAGCACCAGCTGCCGGTCCTGGCCTGACCCCTCTTGCTGTGTGACCTGGGATGCATAGCCACTCCAGGCCTCAGTGTCCTCATCTGTGAAACAAAGCTTCGGCCAAGTTGGAGCTACCCACATGATTTGTTTGGCCTGGATGATGTTTCTGTCTGAGTTTCACATAAAAGTTGTGATTACTGGTTTCTCCTGAAAATCAGGAGATCCAGCCACACAGGGGCCACCTCCACATCCGCCCCCTCCACACCTGCGGACACGGCCTCCTGACCCTCCCCTGTGCTTCCCACTGCCTGCCCCACCCCTCCTGGATATCTATAACCAAAAGATTGAAAGAGGACCCCTATCTCACCCCCGATACAAGAATCAACTCAAAGTGGATCAAAGATCTAAATACAAAAGCCAGGACCATAAAACTACTAGAAGAAAATGTAGGGAAATATCAAGACCTTGTCATAGGTGGTGGTTTCTTGGACCTTAAACCCAAAGCACGTGCAACAAAAGAAAAAAAATAGATAAATGGGACCTCCTCAAAATTAAACACTTTTGCACCTCACAGGACTTTGTCAAAAGGGTGAAAAGGCAGCCAACTCAATGGGAAAAAGTATTTGGAAATTACATATCTGATAAGGGTTTAATATCCAGGATATACAAAGAGATGTTACAATTCAACAATAAAAAGACAAATGACTCAATTGAAAAATGGGCAAAAGACTTGAATAGACATTTCTCCAAAAAGAAATACAAATGGCAAAAAAACACATGAAGAAATGCTCAACATCACTCATGATTAGGGAAATGCAAATCAAAACTACAATGAGATATTTCACACCTATCAGAATGGCCACTATTAAAAAGAGAACTACAAGTATTGGTGAGGATGTGGAGAGATAGGAACACTTCTTCACTGTTGGTAGGAATGCAGAATGGTACAGCCACTGTGGAGGACTGGCGGTTCCTAAAGAAGTTGAATATAGACTTGCCACGTGACCCTGCAATACCACTACTGGGTATATACCCAGAAGAACTGAGAGCAGTGACATGAACAGACATCTGCACACCGATGTTCATAGCAACACTATTCACCATTGCCAAAAGCTGGAAACAACCCAGGTATCCATCAACAGACGAATGGATAAACTGTGGTCTATTCACATGATGGAATATTATGCAGCTGTAAGAAGAAATGAAGTCATAAAGCATATGACAACATGGATAAACCTGGAGGACATTACGTTGAGTGAAGCAAGCCAGACACAAAAGGACAAATACTGTATGAATGCATTACTATGAACCAAATATATTGTGTAACATATTGTTTGATTAAAAAGTTTTTTATATGTATCATTATATTTAATTGAGAAATGTATATATTCATCTGTGTTTACTTTTTAGTTTTTTATATTTTCAATTATTGAATGTACAAAATTAAGAAAAAAAAGAAAAGATAGATGTAGAGAGAGATACAGAGCTATAGATCTATATGTAAATGATAAATGATGGGAAGAAAATAGCATACCTATTGTTACTTTCAATGAAATAAAAATGACTTCATGAGTGAGGGGAAAAAAAAAAAGTAAGCCCTACTTTCTGAATTGATCTTTATACTAAACTGTGGTGGTGCCCCCCTCCAGCAGAGGGCGCCCCTGGACTTCCCAGCTCTGGGGGTGGTCAGTGCCAGAACCCCGCCTATTTTGCTGGGCCCTCTCCATTCCCCACCTCCCTCTAGCTCTGTCTTGTGCAGTTGTGCACCTCACTTTCCCTCCCAGGCAGAGTGGAGCCTCCGCATTCTCAGGCCCCTCAGCCTCTGCCCCCACCTCCAGGAGGCCCGACCCATGCTCATGACCTTGCTATTCTGGGCCTCGTGTCCTATCGGGAGATGGACAGGAGACAGCTGGGCTCACGGGCGACTCAGACTGGGTGCTAGCCGGTGGGGAGATTACTGGCTCTCCCTGTTGTGTCTAATCCCTGGGGCTTCCCCAAACTTCGGCCTCAGTAGTTTGGGGATGGGATTGGCCTCGAAAAGCGGGAGATGGTTTGGGGAGATGGTTTAGGGAGCTGGGTGCTGTGTTCTCACAGTGAGATGGTGAGTTAAAGCTGTGGCGCCCTGGGGTAAGCAGGACCTGATCCTCTTCTAATCTAGAGGCAACTGGTGCTTCAACCCCCAGCTCACCCCCGCCCCCAACCCTGCTGGCCTTCAGGGATTTACCTTCCAAAGAAGGGTAGGGGAGGAGGTCTGAGGACATCCCCAAAGATTTGTTTGTCTTGGCTAGAGAGGCCTAAGACCATTTCCCTCCATGCCTTTCTTTTCAGATGGCTAAAGTTTCAGAACTGGTCAGGGATTGGCCCAGAGTCCAGGCTCCATCTCCCTGTCCTGAGAAATAGGGCCTCTCTGTTCTCCCAGCTTCAGCACTCAGCTAGGAGAGGAAGAACACCTTCCTTCTCGGGGTTTGTTTGGCTTGGAGATGGCACTGGACAGGGATCCAAGAGAGGGCCCCGTTGCTCCACCTCCCTCCATCGCAGTTCAAACCCCCAGCCCCCTCTGACTCTGATCCCTTTGCAGCTCTGGGCTGGTGGCCTTCTCTCTCAGGTTCCAGTTACCCCCTCCGGGAAGTTGGGGGAGGTAGCAGCAGATAACCTTCGAGGGCCTGCTGGCAGGAACGTCCTGCAAAGCCTGCCTCCTTTCCTCCATCCCAGGCTTCGAACTCCCTGGAAGCCGCCATCCTTGGGCTCTCCCATCCTAAGCCCTTTCTCCGTGTTTGGGCATCCCTGCTCCTTTAAGACGGTCTCCTGTCACCCCTCCAGGGGGTGGTGGGGAGAGGCTGGGTAGATGCTGAGCCGAACCCTAGCCTGAGAAGGTGGGGGCTGGGGCAGGTGGAGAGGCCTGGCGATGGGACCCCAACACTCATTCATTGTCTGAGTCCCCCCATCCTGGGTCACAGCAGGACTCTGCTTGAGGGGAGGGGCTTGTTGGAACAGTGAAAAGGGGGAGGGAAGGAGCAGTGTGTCCTCAACTCACCCTGGAGGCAGCCCCTCCCCCAAGTCCAGGCCGAAGGGATGAGTGGGGGAAGGAGGGCTGAATTCCATCCACCCCTGCCAGCATCCGTCCTCCAAAACTGGGGGCTTCCCTTTCCTCCGCCCACTGTCTCCCTGTGCCTCTGCTTAGGAACTTGAACTGGAAGCAGCCTTGAGAACCCTTTCTGTGGACCACAGTTCTCACTGCTCATTTCAGGAAACTGAGGCCTAAACAGAGGACAGACTTGCGCCCAGAGTCACGTGGTGCCCTCCTCCCCTCACTGCCCTTTTCACCATCACCCTCACTGAGCATCTTTCCTCGCTCTGCCCTTCTTTCCTCCCTGCCCCCACCTCACGGTACCCTCTGTTCTGCTCTCCCAGCAGCTGCCCTGGTGGGAACCAAAAGACGCCCCGACCCTGGAGCAGGGGTGGGGTGGGTGGCGGGGTGGCTCCGAGCAGCTGTTTGAGGAAGCTGACACCAAGACCAGCCGCTCAGCAACAACTTGTGGCTTTACACCCAGCTCCCGGGTCCCTACCCGCCCCGCTGCCGCAAGCCTGCTCCCTGCTGCCCCCCTTCCTCAGGCATCCCCGACCGCGGCAGCCGTCTCACTGCTCCCCGCCCCCCAGCTCTTCGCTTCTTTGCCCTAGACCTGGCCCCATTAATCTGACTCCCTCCCTGTTCCTTCGGCCCGTATGGAGCCTCTGCTTTATCTGGCCTCCTTTCCTTGATATCCTTTCCCTTATGCACCTCTCAGTGGGGTACACCCAGCTGCTGAGCACACAGCAGGCCTGGTCCCCTTTCCTCCTGGAGGACAGATGCCATCAGAGCCAGAGTGAGGACCACACGCCGCCCGTGGGTTAACAAGAGCACAGTGTGGGATGAGCTGACCCTCTTTTCTGTGACTTGGGGTGACCCCGCTCCCCCTCTTGAAACATTTATCCCTTCTCCTTTACCATCAGCACATTCTGTAGCCTCTTGGGTTACCTGGCTGCCTGGGTATCCCATTTTCCTGGGATGGGGGGGCGGGGATTCCCTGTCAGGGATAGGGGGGCCGCTGAAGACTGTGTTCCTGGAGGCTGAGTTAAAACGACTGGGGGAGTGGTTTGGGGAGAGAGAGGGCAGTCCTGGCTTTGCTCATCAGGGCCTGGACACTAAATCCCTTGTTGATGGCTGCGGCAACCCCTCCCTAGGGTAGGGTTACCATCTTCTGCCCTGTCCCCTTGACCCTCTCCCCTCCCTACTTCCCCTCGTCCACTGCCTCAACTCCCAAAAGATGCTCTCCCCCTTTTCAATCTCCTGGTGACTTGTATTTCTGCTGCCCTTTCAACAAACTGGGTAAGGAGAGGAGGCTGGCAGTGGAAACAGGTTCAGGGTGGACGAGAAGGGAAGGAGGGTGAGAAGAAAGTGAAGGTGAAGGCCTGAGCATAGAAGGCATAAAAGGAAGAATTGGGCAAATGAGTTTGGGATGGGAAATTCAGTGTAAGTGAGGAAGCCGAGGCAGCCGGGGGAGGGGTCAGTAAGCCAAGACAGAGCATTAAGTCTCTCCCCACCCCCCTTCCCTGGGGCTGGGGCCACCTTAGCTTCCCTCATGAGTGACATCTCAGGCTGCAGCCCCACTGTTCCCCCTCTGTCAGCAGAAATATCTCTCTCTTCTGACCCCTCCTGCTGGAGTCTCAGCCAGCCAATCCCTGGTCTGGTGGAGGGGGGAACCTGGCCCCCCCACTCCCTCATAAGGACCAGCTGGGGGCTGGGGGGGTGGCCGGCTGCTACAAGTGGGACAGGGTCAGAGCTTTGTGGAGGGAAGAAAATCCTGGGGGGGGGCAGGAGAGAAAAAGCAAGAAACCCAGACAGGCAGGTGGACACACTGAGCAAGACCCCCCCACACGTGAGAGCACCCCCACAGAAGGAACACACCGCCCCCTGGCCCCCAGGAAGGGAGCACAATGGAGGCCGCCCACTCCAAGACCACGGAGGAATGCCTGGCCTATTTTGGGGTGAGTGAGACCACAGGCCTCACCCCGGACCAAGTTAAGCGGCTTTTGGAGAAATATGGCCCCAATGGTGAGTGTCCCTTGGAGGAGAGGCTGGTAACGCCCTCCTGCATGTCCCACCCCCCACCACTGTCTGTCCCCCACCCTACTGGAGCCTCTCCCTCCAGGGTACCTCAGGGGAAGAGCTGGGCCATGGTCTAGTGACTGCAGGAGGGGAGAGACTACTGAGAAAACAGGGTCCCTGAGACCCAGGGTTTGGGGAGGATTTATGGGATGACCTTGGGGAACCTCAGCTGCCTTTTCTTTGGCCTGAGTGTCTTAACTGTGAAGCCCTTGGTATGGGGAGCGTTGGACTGAACCCCAAATGATTATTTCCTTTTCTTCTTTCCCTGGGTAGAGCTCCCTGCTGAGGAAGGTAAGTCCTGGAATCCCTGGGCTCTCACAAATGACCCCCCCAACCCTTCTCCCTTCAGACTCCTTGGCCGAATATCTCTCCCCAAACTCTAGCCAGGGGCAGACGTTTCCAGTCACCCTCTCCTTGAAGCACCCAACCCTTGACCACCACCACCACTCTGCCCGCCACGTTGTGGAGCCTGTTTTGGGGCTCCTGGCACACTCCTATAGCCCTTCTCGCCCTACCAAGAGGCCCTGCCCATATCCCAGAACCTTCCTGCTCCAAGCCCCAATCCAGGGCACTCTCAGCCCCAGGTCCCGGCCTGCACTTGGCGTCCACACGTTCCTCCGCTGGTCCTTAACCCCGGGGCCCCTCCGCTTCCCTCTCCCCTCAGGGAAGACCCTGTGGGAGTTGGTAGTGGAGCAGTTTGAAGACCTGCTGGTGCGGATTCTGCTCCTGGCCGCCTGCATTTCCTTTGTAAGTGTGCGAGGGCAGCCGGGGTGCGGGGGGCCGGGAATCAGCCACCCCTCCAGTCCCAGCCCTCAGCATCCTCCTCCACAGACCAAGGCGCCGCGCCTCTCGGCCCCTTCCGTCCTCCACGCCCCGCAAGCAGTTTTACTTTAAGCTTTAAGGGTGTTCTCGGCCCAAACACTGAAACTAAGCCACCCCGACAGCTTCCAGGGCTTCTGGGTTCCCCCCCCCCCAACAAGCGCCCGGCTTCCGCGCTCCGACGCCAGCAGCGGCTCCCAGTACCCTAGACCACTACTCCCGGCATGCCCCGGGGCCGCGCGCCGCTCCACCAATCCCCGAGCCTGCCGGCGCCCCAGCCCCGCCCTCCCCGGCCTCCAAACGCTGATTGGCCGAGGGGAAGACTCCCCGGGGAAAGCGGGAAAGAGCCGCCAGTGCGAGGGGGTTCCAATGCGCCCGGAAGCGTCAGGCCTGGGACTCCCGGAATCACCACTCTTCACCCTTCCTGACTGGCCTTCACACCATCCGTTCCCCGCTCTCCCCAGATCCTTCACATCCTCAGAGCTGCCCCCCAACCCCTCCTCACGACCTCTGAAAAAGCCCCTGCCCCAAGGCCCTTCCCCATTTCCTGGCCGGGGACTCCTCTCCAGCACCCACCATCCCAGCAGTCCATTCAGCATTTGGGGGTCTCGTCCTTAATATCTTAATCCTTCTGGAAGACAGAACTCCAGAGGCAAAAATACAAAACAAAAAAGTACAACACAACAGAAAAAAACAAAACCTTAAGGGAGGCTTCATCCCGGCTGCACTAGCTGGCAGGCCTCACTTCTCCCCTCTTGGATTTGCTCCTTGACATTTGCCTGTGGCTGTTGCCTGGCAGTGGCAACAGCTGGGGCCGGGCGTGTACAGGAGGCCCGTAACCCTATTCTCCCCCACCTCCCTCGTGAAACCGGAGCTGCCCTGCTGGGGGCTGGCAGGGAGGGCTGTGGGTGGGCCAGGCGCCTGCAAGGACCTCAGGGTTTTTCCTCTGGGCTTTGGGCTCCCAGGGGATGGATGTGGAGGTCGGGGCAGTTGGTGGGGTGTCCCCGGGGCTTCATTTACAAGCCAACAACTCAGGGAAACCTGAAAACATTCCCAATGAATCCTTGAGTTGTGCACGTCTGTGCACCGGCTCCTGCTGAGCAGTTGCATGTGTGAGTGTGAGCTTCTGAGTGTGTAGAACCTCCCAGACAGATGTGAGGCTGCATTCCCCTCCCCCCCACACCCCCACCCTGCCCCATGAGCTCCACACCTGTTCTCGCTGCTCTGCAGTGGTCTCTGAAGTGGTCCTTCCACTTCCTTTCCTTACCTCTGGGGGCTTTCTTACCTGTTCTCCCTTACTCCATTCCCCAGGTGCTGGCCTGGTTTGAGGAAGGCGAAGAGACCATCACTGCCTTCGTGGAACCGTTTGTCATCCTCTTGATCCTCATTGCCAACGCCATTGTGGGGGTTTGGCAGGTTAGCTTTGAGCCCACCCACTCCTTCACATCCTGACACTAAACATGAGGCTAACCCTCCCTCGCCCGTCTCCTCCTCCTCCATCGCTTCCCCAGAGCTTGCCTTGTCCTCTGCCCTGTCACCCAGTTTAGAAATAGAATGGAGTGTTGGGAAGTAGGGGACTGGGGTTCCCACTGTCCTTGCTGGCTGTATGACCCTGGGCAAGTTCCTTCATCTCTTTGGGCCTCAGCCTCTTCATCCATAAAATGGGGCTAAGAATCCTCTCAGAGTTGTGGTGAAACTTAAGATGATGAGTGTGGAAGTGCCCAGGACTGTGCCTGGCATATAGTAGGAACTCTATTAAATAAATGCAAGTTTGATTTCCTTCTCCCTCTTTTCTTACCACCCCAATGTGGGGTTTTGTTCAACCCCCTAGAGGAGCCAGGACTGCATAACCCTCCTCCTCTGCAAGGCCCTTCATTTCCCCCAAGACCCTGACCCCTGCTCCTCCATCTCTGCTCCAAATCCTCCCTGCTGCTCCCATTCCATGACCTTCCTCTGGAGGTGGCCTGATGACCCTTCTCTCCTCCACCCTGTCCCCCAGGAGCGAAATGCAGAGAACGCCATTGAGGCACTAAAGGAGTATGAACCCGAGATGGGGAAGGTCTACCGGGCTGACCGCAAGTC
Source organism: Cabassous unicinctus (assembly GCA_029593785.1). Taxonomy (NCBI): domain Eukaryota; kingdom Metazoa; phylum Chordata; class Mammalia; order Cingulata; family Chlamyphoridae; genus Cabassous; species Cabassous unicinctus. Next base: position 54,027 of record JAQZBX010006029.1, read on the forward strand.
AGTGCAAAGGATCAAGGCTCGGGACATTGTCCCCGGGGACATCGTGGAGGTGGCTGGTGAGTCAGGGGAGTGGGTGGTCCAGGAGGAGGAAGCCCTTGGGTCTGAAGCAGAGAAGGGTGTGTGTTGGGAGTGGGGGCTGGGTCAGCGCCAGATCCCGGGGTCCAGGAGGTGGGCAGGATGGTGGAGTCTGCCTCTCCTTCCCAGACGCCTCAGGAGGTCACCCCAGGGCATGTGGGCCACGGCCCCCCCCTTTCCTTTCCCCGTCAGAGTCTCAGCAGGAACAGCCAGTCCTGTCCCCGAAGCTGCAAGCAGACCCCCTGCTTCCCCTCCTCTCACCCAGCACTTGCAAGCAACAGGTGGAACCCAGTGCCTGCCAATGGCCCCCGTCTCCGCCCCCCCTCCCGAGGCCTGGCTCCCTTCTCCTTCCACCCATCTCCAAGCTTGGTCAGCTTGAAATCTTGACCTCTCAGTACCCTTGAGGCCTCTCAAAGGAGAAGGAGCGAGGGGAGACGGGGGGGGGGG
>JAQZBX010006030.1:0-25397 GCA_029593785.1 Cabassous unicinctus
AGGAAGGAAGGAAGGAAGGAAGGAAGGAAGGAAGGAAGGAAGGAAGGAAGGAAGGAAGGAAAAGAAAGAACGAACCGAGCCCAAAAAGATACCTGTCTTTTGCCTTAGAATCCTGGAAAGTAATTTCTGAGCTCTTGGAATATCTTGACTAAGAGTGTCTTTGTTTATCAGGGGCCTTGGGCCACGTCAGATTGTCAATCCTAATGATGCGATTTATGGTGGGGACTTTGGGTTGCATGATATAAGTTTGACCTCTGGAGGGGCTGAAATTTAAGTACAGCCACATGGTTGCTCAGCTATATTTACATGGACAAGCCCCAATAAAATCTCTGGACAGGAGGGCTTTGATGAGCTTCCATGGTTTGCAATACTCCAAGCATATTGTCATATATCATTGTTGGGAGAAATTAGCATTGACTAAGACTCCATGAGGAGAGGACAATTGGAAGCTCCATGTGTAAAAATTTCCTGGACTCTGCTAAATGTGTGTCTTCCCTTGGCTGACTTTTTTTTTTTCTTTTTTTCTACTTTCTGAGTAATTTCTTTAACTTAATCTTCCCTTCCATTGTGTTTATATATATTAATTGATATATGCAAACATTTTAGATTCACATTTATATGAATGTTCAAGAAATTGCTATTTGTTCCTGATTCATATTTTTTAAATCCTGTAATTTCTTCCTTTATCTCTCTGAGCAAATGAATGATTCAATATTTTGAAATTTTCTTCTGCTCCCCAGATTAAGTTTCTTCTTCATGGGGAAATACTTTAATCCACAGTTTGAATGCCAATATGTAAGGAGTAGGATGAAAAAGGGAGGTGTATAACTATTTAATAATTTCTCTTAATCCCAAAGTTTTTGGCCACGTGCCTCACATCCATTCTCTTCTTTTCCTGGTGACTTGGTCAGAGGCCCTCTAGAGTTTCTAGAGGGTAACACTCTTGTCTCCTGTAACATAGAGGAGGAGGAATCATTTTCCAAAAGGAATGGAGGAGGAAGGAATCTGTTGGTTTAACTTCACATACTTTATACAATTCTCCATTTTTTATCCCTAATGCCCTCCCCTGTTTTCATGATACCTGGTACTTTAAATCCTTAGGCTTTAGGGTTCTAAAGGAAACTTAGCTTCGTTTTGCTCATTACCCTTTCTGAAGGGCACTTAAGTGTTACCATGTTCTGTTCTACTAAGTTACTACTCCTTTTCCTGCTGTTCCTTCTTCAAAGTTTGTTGTCATCTTTATTCTTCACTCCATTAACCTAACTCTTATGTGTCTATGTATTTATACCTTTCAAGTATTGAGTTATCATCATTTGAGTATTGATAAGGAGGGGCTTCATATATTTTATTGTCTATATTTTATTTTATAATGCTTTTGAGAGCCAATGCGGATATTGTTAATAATTAGCAAAACAAACCTGTAAATTCAGAATATAAGTCCTAATTATTTATGGAAAAAGAGCTATTTTTTATCTTTGACCTTGGAGTGACTCCTGACACCAACTTCCTAATGGTAATTTAAGTATATGCAGATTAGTTGATCAGCTCTCACCCTTTGGAGCTTGGAGAGAAACGAATTTCTGTGTATACTCATGGCCATGTATGGGGTCCAGTTTCAATGTGACTTATTCAAATAATCATTTTGCTGATGATTTTTAAAAATTGTTTTAATTATATTAAGGAAATATCCTTTTAGTACTAATTAATTAAGAAATGATCAGGAATGGATATTTACCCTTATAAAATTTAATTGCGGCTTCTAAACAAATGTAAGCTTTTTTCTCCTTTGACTTAAAATAAAATTAAGTTAGTAAATATTTTAATATTAAAACATTCATTGTTTTATAGAAATAATCTTATTTGGCCATGTTGCAAGTGATGGTTAAGTTCATGTGTAAACTTTACCAGGTTATGGTGTCCAGTTGCTTGGTTAAGCAAGCACTGTCCTGATTATTACTGTGAGGATATTTCATAGACTTAAATCATCAGTAAGCTGATTGCATCTAAGGATGATTACATCTACAATCAACTAAGAAGATTGCTTCCAATAACAAGCAACATCTCATCCAAACAGTTAAAGACTTTAAAAGGAGAAGTGATGGTTTCAGAAGTCAGAAAAGAGAATATCCATCTCTACTTCAGTCAGCCAGCTTCTCCTGAGGAATTAATCAAAAACCTTCATCGGAGTTCCCAGCTTGCAGCTGCCCTATGGAGTTTGTACTTCCCCATTCCCACAGGTGTGTGAGACAATCTTTATTAAAAAATCATAATATTTGCAGATATCTCTTGTTATTTCTTTTTCCTTAGAGAACCCTGACTGATACAGTTTTGTACCAGGAGTGGTTCTTGAGAAACCAAATCTTAAGGTTAAGATTTGGTTCTTGGTAAGAATTGGTTCTGAGGTTTTAGGAATTGGTATTCTAATGTGATTAGATTCAAAGGAATGAATGTCTCTATTTTCAATAATCAACATGGCACTGATAGTCCATGGTGTGAGTTGGCAATAGAGATACACAAAATAACACTACTGGATACAACTACTCAAATGCTTATAAGAGGCAAAGACCTGGGTGAGTGTTTTTGACACCTTCACAAAATTTTGTGGCATTAAAAGGTATAATGATGTTGACTGGTTGTCCTGAAATACTGGATACAGTTATAAAAGAAAGGGATGAGTAGAAGGCTTCAAATTTGCAACTTAATCACCATATGAAGGACATAAAATTTTCTATGTGTGCCCTGAAATGACAGAACTGTCCTGATATAATGTAGATGAGGGGATCCAAAGGCTTAGAAAGATTGAAATGTTAGAGTAGATTTATCATTAAGAGCTGCTCACGCAAATCAGGAATGTCCAGAGAACACATCTCTTAGCAGGACTGTGAGGAATAAATTTGTGAGACTAACTCCATCATCCCTGAACAGCTCTGTGGTTGCTCTTTTCTGTAGGTCAGATATTACTGTGTAAACTGCTGTCACCAAACTTGGATCTTTAAACACAATTAGGATGACCAGATCCAGAGTTGGCAGAAGCCAAGTGTCAGCACTTAATTGCCAAAGACAAGGTAGACATGGCTATCATAATGGACAGAAAACTCAAAGTATAGTAGTAGTTGGGTTTTGCTTAGGTATTTGGCTGATATGACATTTCTAATTCTTCTCTTGACCCACCCCCACCAACTCTCTTTTCTTCCAGACTTACAACTAGACAAGCATATGGTCAACTCTGGAGAAAGTTCCACGTGTCCTTGACAAAATGTACTCTGTTACTGTTGGCTGGAGAGTCCTACAGATGTCTGTTAGATCTAGTTGGTTTACAGTATTGTTCAAGTTTCTATTTCCTTGTTGCTCTTCTGTATAGTTATCCTATCCAATACTGAAAGTGAAATATTGATGTCTCTAATTAATACTGTTAAATTGTCTATTTTTCTTTTAATTCTGCCCATTTTTAATTCATGCATTTAAGATTTCTATCGCCCATATAATTCTTATGAAAATCTCATAATATTTACAGATATCTCCTGCTAGTTCTGTTTCCCTAGAAAATCTTGACTAATACATAGAAGATTGCAAGCTTTTTTCCCTTTGATTTAATATCAAACAATGTTAATAAATATTTGAATATTAAAATATTTGCTATTTTATAGCAATAATCTTATTTGGCCCTGGTGTATAATGACTGTTGCAGTTGGGCAGGTTGATGTAATTATGAATTCCAAAAATATAATTGGATCATGATTGTAAACTGATCTGTTAATCTGGGCATGATTAAGTTATGATTAGGACATTGACTGGGCCATGTCAGTAGGGCGTTGAGCCCCACCCCTTGGTGGGTGGGGAATCGAATATAAAAGGCAAGGCAAAGGACAGAGTTGAAGCAGTTTTTTGAGAAGCAGTTTTGATGTTGGAAAGAAGGCCCCAGGAGGAGAGAAGCGAGCCATTCGCCTGACAGTCTACAGCTGACCTTGTGGAGGAAACAGGAGCTAAGCCCGGAGAGAAATGCAGCCCCGGGAAGAGAGGAACCCAAGAAGCCTGAACCCTGGCAAACGCCAGCAGCTGTCTTGCTCTAACACATGGCAATGGACTGTGGTGAGAGAAGAAACTTAACGCTTTATGGCCTGGTATCTATGGACTTCTACCCCAAATAAATACCCTTTATAAAGACCAACCCATTTTTGGTATTTCACATTAGCACCCCTTTGGCTGACTAAGACAATGACTTATTAATTATGTAAGATATAATTTGATCCTCATTTACTCATCTATGTCATAATATTTTTGATACTTTCTAACTTTCATAAAATGTATTTTACTATATTGTTTAAGTTTTCATTCTGTTCCTCATTTTATTCTTGTTATTTACATATTTAAAATATTTTTATTCTACTAGTAATTTTGTATTTGAACACATTTGTTTCTTACGGCAGCTAGAATAAAATAGTGATATAAAATGTTTTACATTATGTAACTTATCTGGCCTTAAGTCCATTCTTTTTCCTAAAAATCTGTAATTTTACAAGCAGATCATTATAGTGATTTTTAAAACTTATATACCTTCTTTTAAATAATGTATCTTAACATATATACATTAATTATTATCACAGTACAAAGAATAATTTAAATATTATCTCTAAGTTTTACTGGTTTCTATGTTCATCATTTCTTTTATACATCACATTCTTCACTCCTGAGTTTCTTAAGTTATTTATTTTTCAAAATGAATACTTATTTGATAGATTTATTTATCAAAAATATAATGCTTAGCCAGGATGAATATATTTTTTCACAATATATATTTTTTTGAATAGTTGTAATTATATAGTTCTGAATTTGTCTCCTAAGCACCACCAAACATACTGATTTGCTGCCCAACTGAAGGATATATCATTTACCCTGCAAGAGTATCAGCGATACAATATGGCAATGGTTTTCTAATGCTAAAATTTCTATATAAAGCAGAATTCATTAGAAATCATGGAAAGGTTGAGAGTAATAAAATTTCCCAGGAGTATTTCTATCTGTCCCCTTTTTGGTGGTTGAAGAGAAGGAAATTAATAGTTAGAGATTATTTCTCCTGTTATTTTTGTTTATGAAAGTGAAATTGAATTGCAAGTTAATGTTTTGGTGTGTGCATGTGTGTGGGAGGGCTGTGGTTATTTTATGCTTAGATGATTATAGGAGTTTCTATTTCACTCTGAAAAAATATAACATATTTTTGTTTTATAAATGTTAGTTTATGTTTTATGTTATGTTATGTTTTACGTTATGTTGTTAGTTTATGTTTATGTTTTATAAATGTTAGTTTATAATGTTAGTTGGTGTCTTAGTTTCCCACAAGGATGTTAATGCAAAATACCAGAAATGGGTTGGCTTTTATAATGGGAATTTTATTTAAGTCAAAATGTACAGTTCCAAGAACTTGAAATGTCCAAATCAAGGCATCAGATGAGCTGCTTTCTCACCGAGGTCAGATACTGGTAAGTCTGTGGTGAAGCAAGATGGTGGGCAATTCCCTACTGAGGTCCCTGCTTTTCCTTCCAGGCTCACCATTTCCCAGACCTCAGCTCCCGGAGCACATCTCTTCAGTCTTGAGCTGCTCCATGAGCCCAGCTTCTTGGGAGCTTTGTGGTTCAGCTTTGACTGTTAGCGATCTTCGAGTCCTCTCTCATACATGGCAAGGTAAAGATGGCAGTCACTTTCATTTCTGTATCTCTCTCTCTGTGTCCCTATTTATATAAGACCCAGCAAGAGGGTGGAGACTCAATCTGAGTCATGCCTCACTGGCGCCGTCCAGTCAACAAGGTCTCACACCCACAAGAATGAATTGGTTCAAAAACATAATCTTTTCCTTTTTGGGATTCATAAAAGAACTTCATACTGCCACAGTTGGTAATTTGTGATACTTTGGGGACATTTTTCAGATTAGCAAAAATTTTTTCTATAGTGTTTTGATCATTGTTTCTTATATGTGTCCCTCTTTTCTCATTAATTATTTTTCTGTGTATCTGAATTTTCCTATCTCAATTATTTATACATTTTATCTTTTTGCACATTTAATATTTGGCACTGAAATTCTATTGAGCCACATTCTAAATTACTGTTTTCTTTTGTATGACGTCTAATCATCTTATTTAGCATTACTTATTGGAATAGATTATTAAAATTATTAAAAAGATCATGTAATACCTCACTCAAAAAGCAATTGCATATTAAGTGGAAATTCATATTTGTGTTAGTTTTGTTTTGTATGATTGGCTTTCTAATTGTTGATGAAGAAAGACATAAAGGTCCTAAAATTTGCCTCCTTACAAGAGTTCAGTTTAGCATATTCTTTCTTTAATATGAATAATTACCCAAGTTTGTACTCTTTAGTAACTCACCCTGGTTACTCTTTTATATCATATAAGCAAAGTATAGAGAGAATGAGGTTGTGTCCCCAGAGAGCTGGAGAATGTGCAGGCACGTGTGCAGAACTGATACCATTTGTTTTACCTACCATCAATTTCCTTAGTCATCCACTACTTCTCAGAGCCTATGATTTTGGTGGTGATGGTAGAGGTGGTGGTGTAGGGATGGTTTTCTGGGGGGAAATCTTATCTTCTCAATACCCAGGCAAATATTTCCACAGCTAGTAATTGGTTAGTATGTCACAAAATTAAGTTCCTTTTGAAGTACATGTCATAAGAATGTCTCAAAGTTTCTGAAATATTTTATCATCCTTCAATTTTCCATTGTAGATGCAGCTTTAAATGAGATGAGTTAAATATGTAGCTCAAATAGAAATCTTAAAATGAAACCATATTCTATAAAAATAACCATACTTTAATAAGCCTTCCTATAAAAAGTTTATTTTTATTTAATATTTGATGTTGAAAGACATACCAACAACTCTTACAGATATATAGAAAATAATTATGCATTTTCCACCTGTATTTATGAAGAGTCAGAAAGTATTTCATGGGTTTCTAAGAAGGAAATAAGAGCAATAGTGATTAATTCAAATAAATGATTGCTCCAAGGATTATGAAGCTTAGATAATTAATTGATAATTCATTTCATCTAAACTATATAAGGAACATAGTGTAAAGTGATCAAAATACAGAGATAATGCAGACTTATTGACTGACTTCAGCACTAATATCATTCAACAAGCAAAATGTTGTTCATTGTTAACTGATCTCTCTATTTTAAGATTTAATTAAGATTTTGCCATCTGAAAATTATAATTATTCTAAGAATATTTCACTTAATATTCATAATTTTAACAGCCTCATTGCTTTCATGAATAATATGATTTATTTTTAATACTAACTAGCTAACACTCTAGTGGCATTCTTTGTAACTTTTACTTTGGACATTACTTGCTTCACTGAAGGCAATAAAACATATGCTGGTGGAATCAATATCTTACCTTTTCATTTTAAGTGGGATAGGTTGAACTTTTTCAAGAAAATCTGCCTTTATTAGGAATTTAAAAGATGGCAAATAATTAAAACAAAATTTGTTCTTTTATAAAATTCCTTCAGTGTTTATTAGCCATTAACATAATCAAGAAGAAAAATTTCATTACCTCAGCATAGAACTAAGAAATATGATTCACAATTTCACCTGTGGCATAGAGTAATATGATTCTCTAATGTAATGAATACCTAATTAAAGTGGAATTTTGCACAGTGCCATCAAACATTAGGAGATATGATTGACTAGATCAGAAAGTGTTCCATTTTGAGAAGGAATGGGCAGATGAATTAATGTTGAAACAATGCAATTAATTTCACAGAAATTTTAGTTAGAAAGCTACGGTGATAAAACATTTATGTAAAATAATTTATAGAGATAAAACTTCAAATTAAAAGGCATTTTTAGGGCAAAGAAAATGGAACACTGGGGCTTTCAAATAGAAGTCAACACTTCAAATTAAAAGGTATTTTTAGTTTCCCATATTCTACACATGTGCATGATTGTTTTGTAAGTTCACAACCTCTGTAATAAAAATATATTTTTAAAAATTAGAGTGGGTTGGGGGAAAAATACATCAAATGTAAGATAGGGACAATAGTAGTAACATTTTGATGATGCTCTTGCATAGTTTTTTAAACAAATGTTTCATGACAATGCAGGGTGTTGGTGGAGGGGCAATGCATGAGACCCCTGTATGAAGTTATGCATGTTTATTTGGTAAGTTCACAGCCTTTACTATATACTTATTGTTTATGCATGTTCATGTATGAATGATATACTTCAATAAAAATATATATTTTAAAAAGGCATTTTTAGGACAAAGGAAATGGAACACTGGGGTTTTCAAATAGAAGTCAACACATTCTTAATGTCTGATAAATAATCTGGGAAATTTTTCAGATTTATGAATGTTATTTAAAAGATATCCTTACACTTATATAATGAAGAATTGTGTATATATGCTAAAATATTTGACTATATTCAATTAAATTTAACTTCCATAGACATTAGAAAACATCTTGAACTAACTTCCAAAGATTCAATGACCAATAAAGGATCAACAAACAATTGATTTGAGAAATCCAGCTGGAATTTCTAACCTCTCTGGACCCAACAAAAAATGCTAAATGAGATATTACATTAAGTGCACCCAACAGCTGCTCTAAAAATATATTTCTGCATACTGTTTTAATTGTTTCAAAAGTCCTTGAAATACATAGCAGTTTTAGATTAGAATATCACTTCACAGCAATGTTTGACTTCATGGTATCAATTAGTGAGAAGCAACATGATGATCCAAGAATAAATCACAAGATTAGATTTCCCCCCAAACTTCTATTGATTATTCTATTCTCCATTTTAGAGTTCCTTCTCTATTCAATCACCAAAATGGTCATAAATGCATAAGGGACAATACTATAATAAAAGAGAGAGAAGAAAGATAACAGTGTCCCATTTTTTCTTTTCTTAAATTTCCTCCATTTGTGGAAAAACACCTTTGTGTAATGTGGTGATGATTAATTTCATGTGTCAACTGCTTAGGTTATGGGGTCCAGTTGGTTGGTCAGGTAAACAATAACCTGGCTGTTACTGTGAAAGTATTTTGTAGAAGGATTAGCATCTATATTTTGATTGCTTCTATAGCTGATTGCATCTATAATTAACAAAAGAAATTGCTCTCAGCAATAAGGAGTGGTCTCCTCATTCAATCACTTGGAAGTCTTACAGCCAGAACTGAAAATTTCAGAAGTCAGATAGAAGAATTCTTATCTCTACTTCAGCCAGTCAGCTTCTCCTAGAAATTTCACCTTCACCTTGATCAGAGTACAATTTGTAGCCTTCCCTAGAGAATTTGGACTTGCTAATTCCCACAATCATGTGAGCCAGTTCCAATAATCTCTTAATATTTATTCAGACTTCTGTTATTTACAGTTCTGTATCTCTGGAGAACCCTGACTAACACAGCTTTTGGTACTGAGAGTGGCTCTTGAGAAACAATTTTAGGATGAGATTTCTGAGTTGGTTCTGGGGTTGTGGGAATTAATTCTTTAATCTGATAAGATTTAAAAGCACTTATGACTCTATTTACAATAATCAAGAAGGCGTTGATATTCCATGACATGAATTGGCAATAGAAAAATGCAAAATGTCAGCATTGGATACTACCACTCAAATATTTATAAGAGACAAGGCCCCGGGTGACAGTGTATTTGTTATCATAACAGATTTTGAAAAAGTTAAAAAGTATAATAATTTTGGATGGTTGTTCTTAAACACACTGTGTAAAGTTGTTAAAGAAAAGGATAACCTCAGGTCTTTAAATTCCCAGTTCAAGCACTACATGAAGGATGTGAAAGTTTCTGGATGTGCCCTTAAAGAAACTCTTATTTCTTATCACTGAAGACTTGAGATTTCTGAAAACCAAATGCAGAGTTGCATCATGTGAGTGAGCTAAATTATGATGCAAATTGAATTCCCAGTCTTTCGGAGTGCTGATAAAGGGAGAGTATTGATTGTGAAGGAATGGGATCCTGAAAATTAGAATGCGGACATATGGGCTGATCATGATGGTGGTGAGGACACTGAATGCCTAAATTCTGCTAACTCTTCTTTGCCAGATAAACCTGCAGTAGTCTGTCTTGAGGAATTAGCCATCTCACCTCCAGCTAAAGAGATTAACCCTCTTTTCACTGATAACTCTGTAATTTCCTGCCCTGAGGCAACAGCCCTTATACTTCTGCCTAAGGACAGTAAGCCTGTTTCACCAGTGACAACTATAATGGGATCCCTTGAGGTATTTGACTTGCAAGACTCTGCTAATTCCTCTCATGACCCACTCTCATCACCCCTCTTTGCTTCCAGACCTATAACTATACTAAACAACAAGTCCTGAAACGTGAAATACAAAGAGAAACTCATGAGGAGACATGATTTTTCCAGTTCCAGTGGGTGGAACATAAAGTTATATCAAGCTGAATTTACTGATATGGGCCTGTGGAAGTTTGAGATTATTTTATGGATCCAAAAAAGAGAAATACTATGTTTGTGCACTAAATCCATTCTTGTGGTTGTGAGACCCTTTCAGTTGCACCACGTCAGTTGTGCTTGATTCAGGATGAGTCCCTACCCTCTCGCTGGGTCTGATTATAATGGACACACATGATCCTCCCATGTAAAAGAAAGGAGAGTCTCAAAGAGCTGAGGCCCAGGAAGAGATGAGCCATATGCCTTCTTATAGCTTGCAGATGAAATCAGGAAGAAAGTAGAGCAGCTAAGCCTGAGAGAGAAGGCCTGGTAAGAGACAAGCCCTAGGACTGTTTGCCCACAGTTGAGCTCTGGGAGAAAGCATAGCCTAGAAAGGAAGGCAGAGACCTAGGTAGAGATCACCCACCATTTTGCTTCAACAAATGTCAGCTGACTTTAAGAGAAAGCACCTCCTATAGTACCTTGAGTTGGACTTTCATGGCCTTGGAACTGTAAGTTTTACCCCAAATAAATCCCCTTTATAAAAGCCAACCCATTTCTGGTATTTTGCATCAGCAGCCCTTTGGCAAATAATACAGGGTTCATTATGGAGTCAATATTGTAGCTCCAGTGGTTAGAAAGGGCTTTAACAGTTTGTTCAGTTGGTTAACTGAAACATGGACCAAAAGGTGGCCTATAAGAAATGAAGTTGAAATGCCAGAATTACCCTGGTGAAGGTTTTCAAATGCTTAAGGAGATAGGAATGTTAGAGTGGATTTATAATGTAGGGCCTGCTCAACCTATCTTGGAATGCTCAAAAGACTCACCATTCATGAGGGTGAAGGGTTCTGCATTCACTGTTCTCTCTAAGTCAGATATTACTGTGGGAACTGCTGCCATAGAATTTGGATCCTTAAATATAATGGAGATAACTAAATCTCAGGTTAGCAGAAGCCAAATAGCAGCACTTAATTGCTAAAGACAAGGTGGGTGTGGCTACCATAATGGACAGCACAGTCAAAGCAATAACCAGAAAATCTGACTCACAGAGACTGTGATCAGTCTGCTTAATCAATCATGGTGTACCTGGAAGTGAAATAGATGGGCTGTCTACTAAATTCTTACTTGAGCTGTATAAGCAAAAAAGATTTAGGTCAATTGAACCAATGTCTAACTTGAGTTACTAAAATAGAGTCATAGCTCCTCAGTCAATTCCCAGATTTGAGGCAGTTAGATATACAACCCCTTGAATGAAGTGAAACCTGGGTCTTCTTGGGGAAGGACCCTGCTACACTGACAAAAATTTTAACTGTTAATCTTTCTCCCAACCTTCCTCAAAGAAACCTACACTTTTTACCTAGGTGACTATGCATTAGGGAAGAGGATATTATCAGGACTTTTGGAGATTACTGGTTTCTGACATTAATTCCAGGAGACCCAAAATGTTGCTGTGGTCCACATTTCAGTGTAGGGGCTTATGGAGGTCAGATGATCGGTGTTTAATCTCAGGTCTGTCTCACAGTGGGTCAGTTTGCTTCTTGAACCCATTCTGTGATTATTTCCCCAATTCCAGAATGTATATTTTTAATAGAAATACTCAGCAACGGATTGAATACCCACATTGGTTCTGTGATCTGTGGAGTGAGGGCTATTATCATAGGAAAGGCCTAGTGGAAGCCACTAGAAATGCCCCTACCTAGCAAAATAGTAAATCAAAAGCACTACTAGATTCCAGTAGGGATTGCAGAGATTAGTGCCACCATCAAGGGCTTGAAGGACCTAGGGATGGCAATTCCCACTACTTCCCTATTCAACCTTATTTGGCCTGAGCAGAAAACAGATGGATTTTGGAAGATGAAAGTGATTATCATAAACTTAATCTCAGGTGGGACTCCAATTGCAGCTGCTGTTCTAGATGTCATAATATTGCTTGAGAAAATTAGCACATCCTCTGGAATGTGGTATGCAGATATTGAATGCTTTTTTCTTGATACCCTACTGTTAGCAATAAACACTAGAAACAGTTTCCTTTCAGCTGGAAATGCCAGGAATACACCTTCACTATCCTACCTCAGGGGTATATTAACTCCCCAGACCTAATCTCCAGGGAACTTGATAACCTTTTCCTTCCAAAAAACATTATACTGGTCCATTATATAAATGGCGCTATGCTGATTGGACCTAGTGAACCAGAAGTAGCAACTAGGCTAGACTTACTGGTAAGGCATTTGTGTATCAGTGGGTGGAAAATAAATCCCACAAAATTTCATCCATAGACTTACAGAATGCCTTCTCCATCTTAATGATATCTGCACAGCATTACTTCTGACCAATGAAGCCACTTCACAGATACTGAAGAGTGGCAATGGGCCCATGCTCCTGGGATTAACTGGTTTTACCACGTTTGCCATCATCTTAAGCAGCTATAAACAGTGGAATGGCCTTTTGGAAACTCAATTACAGTGCCAAATGGGTGGCACTGTTCAACAGAAAGCTGTATATGCTCTAAATCAGTACCCAATCTATTGTGTTGTTTCTCCCATAGCTAGGTTTCATGGATCCAGGAATCAAGGGACAGAAATGAAGATGGCAGCCTACACTATTACCCCTAGTGACCCACTAGAAAAAAAAATTGCTTCCAGTCCCTTCTACCTAGGATTTCATGCTCTAGAGGTCTTGGTTCCCAAAGGAGGAGTGTTTCCACTAGGAAACACAACAATAATTCCAATGAACTGAAAGTAAAGACTTCCATCTAGCCACTTTGGTATCCTCATGCCTATGAATCAAGAGGCAAAAATGGAGTTACTCTACTGCCTGGTATGATTGATCCTGATTACCAAGGGGAAACTGGACTGCAACTATTCATGATGTAATGAAGAGTATGCCTAGAATACAGGCTATACCTTAAGATATCTCTTAGTACTACCATACCCAATGATTAAAGTCAATGAAAAACTACAACAGCCCAATCCAGGCATAACTACTAATGGCCCAGACCATTCAAGGATGAAGGTTTAGGTCACTGTACCAGGCAAAAACCAAGTCCAGTTGAAATGCCTGCTGAGCACAAAGGGAATATAGACAAGGGAGTGGAAAAAGATTGTTATAAATACTGGCTATGATCATATGAACCCTTGCAGAAATTAGAACTGTAATGGAAAGGCATATTTATTTATTGTTTTGTTATGAATATATTTGTATATATAATAAGCAAATATCTTTGTTTTTATCCCTTTTTTATTCCCTTATCACATGAGTTGTATTAACTTTATGCTATAGTATTTAAGTTACAGGATATCAAGGATAAGAGTAAATAACATCTAAGGACTTCCATCTTCTCCTGGGAAAAGAGTTTGTGCACTTCTTTTTTTTTTTTTTTTTTAAAGATTTATTTATTTATTTATTTATCCCCCGCTTGCTGCCTGTGTTTTACTGTGTCCATTTGCTGTGTGTTTCTTCCGTGTCTGCTTATCTCCCCCTTGCTGTGAGGTCCTGCTGCATCAGCCCACCGCGCCGCGCTGCCGGCTTGCTCTCACAAGGAGGCCCCGGGAAGCCAATCCGGGGCCTCCCCCATGGTAAACGGGGGCTCTATCGATTGAGCCACACCCACTTCCTGCTGTGAGGTCCTGCTGCATCAGCCCACTGCGCCGCACGGGCCGCCGGCCTGCCCTCACAAGGAGGCCCCGGGAAGCGAACCTGGGGCTTCCCATATGGTAAACGGGAGCTCTATCCACTGAGCCACACCCGCTTCCCTGTGCACTTCTGGTTGTATGCAGGTCAGTTGTATTATGTTGGGTGAAAGTATTAGAGATTCAGTATGGTTTAAGATGTGTATTGGTACCAAGTTGAAAAGATATGGACTGTGATGGTTAATTGCATGTGTCAAATTGTTTAGGTTATTATGCCCAATTGTTTCATCATGCAAGCTCTGGCCTGATTATCACTGTGAAGATATTTAGTAGCTGGATTAGCATTTATAGTCAGTCGATTGCATCTACAGATGATTGCAATGACCATCAAGAAAGGAGATTGCCGACAGCAATGAAAGGAATATCCGTATCCACTAAATTGGAGATCTCAATGCCAGAATAGAAGGTTGTTTCAGAAGTCAGAAAGAAGAATTCCTGCCTCTACTTCAGCCAGATAGCTTCTACTGAAAAAATCAATCTCACTTTATTGGAGTTTCCAACTTATGGCCTGGCTACCCTATGGGATTGGGACTTTCCAATCCACACTGTCATGTAAGCCAATTCCTATAACAACTGTCTATAATAAATGTCTCTCTCTCTCTAAACGTATATACATATATATGTAAATATGTATTAATATATATATTTATATACATTATCAGTTTTGTTTCTCCTGAAAATCCTAACACATATGTATACTTCATTCAAGGATTTGTCATTAACATGGGACTCAGCAATTTTTTTTAAAGGAGACAATTTATTGGAGGAGATAGAAAAAAACAAGAAATTAAGTAACATGGTTTGTGTTAAGTACTGGTAAATGGTGAGAATAAGAATAACATAGGAAAGAAGCTTGTATGAGATTGAAATATTAGAACAGGAGAAAAGTTTCTTTAAGAAAGTGATATCTGAATTTAAATCTGAATAAGTTCACTCCCACATGTCCAGCATCTTCAATGATTATGAAAAAGTCAGCCAAGATGCAGGATTGAGAATGAGAGGGAACAGGGGAAATGAGCTGAAAGTGATAAGGGAGTGAGTAAGCAAGCAATCACAGGGGGCTTGTAGATCATTGTAGGTTTTACTGGGAGTGAAATAAGTCATTAACAGGTTTTTAGCAAAGAGTGACATGATTTGACATATATACAATCCTCTTCCTACTGAGTGTCCTTTTTATCTTGGGTATATAAAATCAACCATTTACACTGTTAAATATCTAGATTTACATGGGACCTCTCAAATTCTTCATGGCAATTATATATTGCAAATTTATATATTCCCTCCTCAGTTTCTAGAAT
This sequence comes from Cabassous unicinctus, assembly GCA_029593785.1. NCBI lineage: Eukaryota > Metazoa > Chordata > Mammalia > Cingulata > Chlamyphoridae > Cabassous > Cabassous unicinctus. The sequence goes on from JAQZBX010006030.1 coordinate 15,413, forward strand.
TTATATAACTCAGTTAAGTGACAAATATTATTAAAGAATTTCTATGTATCATTGTGACAGTATGAAGCTTTTGTGGATCCCAGAAAAGATCATGTTCATGGAGCTAATCCATTCCTGTGGTTATGGGACCCTTTGATTGGGTTGGATTCCATTGGGGGTCTTTGATTGGAGTACTACAGTGAGGCATGACATGGGGTGCATCTCAGTCCTCTTGCTGGAGTCTTTTATAAGTGGGAGAAACATTCTGAGACACATCGAGAGAAAAAAGCCACAGAGAAAGAGAGCCACCATTTTTATCCTGCCATGTGAGAGAGGACTCCAGGATGACCTACAGCCACAGAAAGACAGAGAACCCTGAAAGGTTGCGAAAGAGGCCAGATGCTGGAATCAGTGGAGTGTCACAACTAGGCCAATGGAGCAGCTCAAAGCTGAAAGAGACAGACCCAGATGAGATGGGAGAGATGAATGGGCCACCATTTTGTCCTACCAAGTGCTTGATCACTCATCTTTAGATGATGCCACCATGCGCCTGATTATCCTCAGCTGCAATTTGGTGAGACAGCATCTCTGATGATGTCTTGATTTGGACATTTTCACAGCCTTGGAACTGTAAGTTTTTATCCTAATAAACCCCCATTATAAAAGCCAACTCATTTCTGGTATATTACATTGGCAGCTTTTAGAAATCTGAAACAATTATGTAATGTAAATTTTAAAAAGTATTCTATAGGGGAGTGGATGTAACTCAAGTGCTTGCACACCTGATTCCCATGTACATGGTCCCAAGTTCAATCCCTGGTACCTCCTATAATCAAAACAAAACAAGCAAACAAATGAAAAGAACAACTCTCACTGGAAAGCAGATGTAGCTCAGTGGTTGAGCACCTGCTTCCCATGAGCGAGGTCCTGGGTTCAGTACCTCCTGAAAAATATATATTCTACAATGATACCCTAATCATCTATTTCTTTTTTTTTTTTTAACAATTTATTGAAGTATATCATTCATACATGAACATACATTAACTGTAAGTGTTCAGTAAACATCGTGATCTTACAAACAAACATGCATAACATCATACAGGGCTCCCACACATCACCCACCCACAAACATCCTGCACCGTTGTGAAACATCTGTTAAATAATGCAAGAGCATCGTCAAAGTATTACTACTAACTATAGTCCAAATCCTCCCCTGTACATTTTTTTTACATTATTTATTTACTTTTATCCATTTTTACTGGCCCCCCTGCCCATTTTTGCTGTTTCTGTGTCCATTTGCTGGGCAACTCTCTGTGTCCGTTTCCCTCCCTCTCTTCCCCTGTCTTCACAGGATTCGATCCTCAGAACCTCCGATGTGGGAGAGAGGCGTCCTACTACCGCCTGCGCCACCTTAGTTCCTGGTTGTTTTGGTGCGTCTCGTCTTGGCCCTGCCTTGTGTCACTCTCCTGTTATGTCATCATCTTGCTGTGTGGCTTGCAGGGCCTGGCGGCTTACCTGCTCACAGGGCCTGGTGGCACACCTGCACACTGGACCTGGCGGTGCACCTGTGCACGGGGCCTGGTGGCTCACCCACTTGCAGGACCTGGCAGCGCACCCACGCGAGGGGCCTGGCAGCTCACCCACAGACGGGGCCTCATGGCTCACCCGCTCACAGGGCCTGGCGGCTGACCCATGGACGGGGCCTGGTGGCTCACCCGCTCATGGGTCCTGGCAGCACACTCGATCATGGGGCCTGGTGGCTCACCCACTCGCAGGGCCTGGCGGCTCACCCACGGATGGGGCCTGATGGCTCACTCGCTCGCGGGGCTGGGCGGAACACCCGCGCAGGGCCTGGTGGCCCACACACCTTCTATATTTTTCTTTTTTTAATTTTTACCAGGCTGTCCTGAGGGTTGAACCCAGGTTCCTCCATATGGGAGATGGATGCCCAACAACCCGAGCCACATCCGAACCCCTGCTATATTTCTTAAGGTTGACCAAAGATACCCAAAGTTACAGTCTTTTCCCATACAGGATGGTCATATAATAAATCAGGCTTAGTTTATTACTAGCATTCTAAAGACCAGACTTAGGGAGAAAAACTAGGTCTGGGGACACATGCACGGTTTCTAATATAGCGAATGTTTAGCCTACCCTCATTATCACAAAATCAGGATAGCGAGGATATTCGCATCTAATCATCTATTTCTAATGGTGTACAGTCTCAGGAAAATTTAAATAGAAAGTTACAAAATCCATCAATTGCAGAAGTTCCTAAATACAAAGAAGGAAGACACCTGAGAAATTAGCCCAGGGTCAATAAATCCTTGATACAAGTTGCCAACATTTACTGTTATCTTTCCATACCATGTTTACATTTTAAATTTTATTTGTTATTTCAATGTTACAAATTACTCCATTAACACAAGACAATAACTACAATGATGTTGAATCTGCTTTGATCCGTGGTTACCACCCCAAACACACTTATTTTTGTTCATTCTTTAATCTTGAGAGATTTTGGATGATGTCCACTCTGCTTCAGACTGAGAGGACACTTAGATATTATGGGGCAGAGGAAAGGAAATATCATCATTTTGTTAGTTGTCTAAGGCAAGCCTGGACAGTAGGAGTTGTTTGCAACTCTTCTGAGGTTCAGGGCTCAACAGTCATGTGAACAATCTGAAGATTTAAATCTCTGAGAAATATATTTAACAGGTACATTGAAAATTATATATTCAAATAAAAGTAATAGAAGAATAATGACTAGGGGAAATATAAATATAAATGAGTATAATTATGTTACATTGGGAAAATAGACTTTCATATATTCCCAGATAGGGCCTGCCAAGGGGGTTTCATGATTTCATGAGGCTGTGTGTTTTGCCTATGGTGTCCAGATGTCCCTAGAGCCCTCAGGAGCACTTTTATTTGAGACTTTGTTTACAGTGGCAGTTTGTGTCATCTGCCTGAGAGATGCATAAATGTAACCTCCTGAATGACCTCCCAATTCACTTTAAAATCTCTTATCCATAAAGACTCTGTTTTATTTAATATTTTCCCCTTTTGGTCAAGATTTTTTTCCAAATGCATCACTGAATAATGCTTAGTAATAATCCCTCAGTGCTAGGGAGGCTTCTCCCTGGAAGCCATGTCTCAGGTTGGGGAGAAGGTAATCAGTTTATTTGCAGAGTTTGACTTAAAAAGAGGTTACATTTGAGTAACAAGGAGGTTTTCAGGAAGTAACTCTGAGGCATTAATTATAATTAGATTTAGTTTCATTATTGCAGAAATAAAGTTCTTAAGTGCAAGCATTAAGTTAGAAGGCTTGGCTCATCTGCCTGTAGTGTTGTTGTTTTTAATTAGACAAGGCTTATATATTCCAGAGTTTTTTTGCCATCTTATTTGAGAAAGTACCAAGACTTTCCCAGGAAGGAAGTTTAATATTTTATTAGCTACCAGGTAGGTCTTTATCTATCCAGAAAACATATTGCAGCAAGAATACATTTATATCCCACAGAAGTATGCTTTAGGTGTATTTTTCCCTGTATATCACCCCACTAACAACACCCTGTACTAGTGATGTACCTTTGTTATAGCTCCTGAAAGAACATCCTTGTATTTGTATTATTAACTGCCATCCTTGGCCACCACAGAGTCCACTGTGTTATACAGTCCCCCATTTTATCCTCTAGCTTTCCTTCTAGCAACAAGTATGACCCCAAACTCCCCCTGTCATCCACATTCACACACACACTTCAGTGCTATTAACTACACTCACATCACTGTGCCATCATTTCCATCCATTTTCCAAACTATTACAATCAACTTAACTATAAATTCTGCACAGATTAAGCATCAGCTCACTGTTCTCTACTCCCATTCTATCTCCTGGTAACCTATCTGCCAAACTCTACCACCATGAGCCTGTTTGCTTATACTTAGTTCAGATCAATGAGATCATGCATTATCTATCCTTCTGTTTATGGCTTATTTCACTCAACAAAAAGTCTGTGAGGTTCATCCCTGTTGTTGCATGCATTAGTACTTCATTCCTTCTTACAGATGAATAATATTCCATCATATGTATATACTACATTTTGTTTATCCATTCATCTGTTGATGGACATGGGTTGCTTCCATCTTTTGGCAATTGTAAATAATGTAAATAAACAGCAGTGTGCAGATGTTTGTGTCATTGGTCTCAGTTCTTCTGGTTATATACCTAGCAGCAAGATTGCTGGATTATATGGCAATTTTATACTTAGCTTCCTGAGGAACCACCAAACTCTCCTCCATAGCAGCTGCACTATTCTACATTCAAACCAGCAGTAAATGAGTGTTTCTATTTCTCTATATCCTCTCCAACTCTGTAGTTTTCTGGGTTTTTTTTTTTCAAGTGATCAGGGTAGTAGGTGTGAAATGATATCTTATTGTAGTTTTGATTTGCATTTCCCTAATAGCTGGTGATGTTGAGCATCTTTTCAATGCTTTTTAGCCATTTGTATTTCCTCTTTGGAAAAATGTCCATTCATATCTTGTGTCCATTTTTAAATTGGGTTGTTTGCCTTTTCATTGTTGAGTTGTAGGATTTATTTATATATTCTGGATATTAGACCCTTATTGGATATGTGGTTTCCAAATATTTTCTACCATGGAGTAGGCTGTACTTTCACTTTCTTGACAAACTCCTTTAAACCACAAACGTTTTTAATTTTGAGGAGGTCCCATTTATCCATTTTTTCTTTCATTGCTTGTACTTTGGGTGTAAAGTTTATTAAACCATTACCTACCACAAAATCTCATAGATGCATCCTAACATTATCTTCTGGAATTTTTATGATCCTGGTGCTTATATTTAGGTCTTTGATCCACCTTAAGTTAATTTTTGTATAGGGCATGTGTGACAGTTTGAAGTGTTTTATGAGCCCCAAAATTAAAAGATTATGTTCTTTAATCCATTCCTTTGGGTATGGGGCACTGTTGAATTGACTATATCAGTGATATATCAGTCAATATCAGGTTGGGTCTCTACCCTCTTACTGGAGCTTTGTGTAAACAGAGACACAGAAAGAAAATCTACAGAGAAAGGAAGCTGCCATTTTGATCCTGCTATGTGAGAGTCAGGACTGCAAGAAAACAGAGAAGCCTCAAGAGGCTGAGAGAGGTCCCAGAGTCTGAAATCAGCAGAGCACAGAGTCATGGAAAGAGTCACCCAAGAGGCTGCATCTATGGAGCAGCTCAAGTCTCCAGAAACTAGCCATATGCCTGATTGCCCACAGCTGAACTTGGGAAGAAAGTGGATCAGCGAGGACTGAGAGAAGAGGCCCAAAATGATACAAGCCCTATGCCTGGTCGCCCACAGCTGAGCTCAGGGAGACGGTAGATTGTCGAGGAAATTTCCTTCTATTCTTACCTTTTAAAGTATTTTTTATCAAGAAAGGATGCTGAATTTTGTCAAATGCCTTTTCTGAACTTATACAGATGATCATGTAATTTTTCTCCTCTGATCTGTTAACGTGGTGTATTACATTACTTTAATTGATTTTCTTATGTTGAACCATCCTTGCATATCTGGGATAAAATCCACTTGATCATGGTGTGTAATTCATTTAAAGTATTTTTTTATTCAATTTATAAGTATTTTGTGGAGGATTTTTGCATCCAGGTTCATTAGAGCAATTGGTCTGTAATTTTCTTTTCTTGTAGCATAGTTATATGCTTTTGGTATTAGGGTGATGTTGACTTCATAGAATGGGTTAGGTAGCAATCTGCCTTCTTCAATTTGAGAAGGATTGGTATTAGTTCTTTTCAGAAGGATTGGTAGAATTCATCTGTTAAGCCATCTGGGCCTGGGTTTTTCTTTGTTGGGAAGTTTTTGATGACTGATTAAATCTCATTACTTTGATTGGTTTGTTGAGAACTTCTACTTCTTCTTTCGTCATTTTAGGTTGTGTGTTTCCATCCATTTTAGGTTGTGTGAAATTCATCCATTTCATCTAAGTTGTCCAACTTGTTGGCACATATTTTTCATAGTATGCTCTTTTTTTCCATATATTTACTTTTTATTGAATTTGTTAATATTATAGAGTTCTACACTGCCAAAACTGTGCCTGAGCATTGAAAGAAAGAAATGGTACTATGGACAGCCTCATCTACCCACCATATAGTATATTCAAACTTGATTCATGTGCATTTTGATAATTTCACAATCTTTTAAAAAGTTGTAACAAGAGTTGGAATTTTAAATCAACAACAATTCTTCAGATTTCTAGTAGAGAATGCCATTAAATAACATTTCCACATATTCATCTAAGTTCATTCCTCACATAATGCCCTACAAGATTTTGCTGGAAAATCTGTGACTCGATGTCCAAGAGATTATTTAAGGTTTTTGGTTCCCAAATGAAATCTTCAGTTTAACCAAGTGTCCCTTGTATCTCTTTTAATCATCCAACCTCTCCTTGGCTCAGCTACTCACCCAAATAGATCAGAAGGCAGGCATCCTTTCTGCTACGTCAAATAATGCCAACATTATTGCCCAGAAGTGGTTGGCAGATCCTGTCAGGAGACATTGTAACCCTCCTAGAGTCGAGTTCCTGCACCGACACTTTCATCAAAACTGAACTCCCATGGGAAAATGCTCCCACATCAGGATGGTTTTATTCACCCAATTGCTTCACTCTTACCAGTAGTAAGCCTGCAACTCCTGAATTTGACAAAGAGATTTATTATAGAGAAACCCAGACTCTGCATCAAGGGGTCACATACCACTTTGAAATATTTCTATTGAACCAAAGAGACAAAACTAGGAAATTAACAGACTATCTCATCTCATTAGATGGAAAGAAATTTTTTTAGTAACTTTGGGTAGCTTCTTCAAGTCCCTTTTAAGGACTAAAACTTACTGTATTGTTTAAGCTGTAATTATTAAAAACACAAGTGCTACATCACCTGTCTTTTGCCTCAGACTCTCCAAATGAACAACACAAAGAAATGCCAAAAGGCTGATAACAGAGCTAGCTGGGAGAATCACTGCAGCTATAGAACATCCAATACCTTTAAAATGATATCTGGAATTCTTGTCAAAGGTCACACAAGATCCGTGGAACTTAAAAAGGGTTTTAGGCAAGGTTCTGCTCACGCTGCTTTGAATTTATCAGAACAGGTCAATGAATCTTTTAGCATGAGCAAAAACCTGCTAGATACTGTTTCCAGCCATTTACTATAAAATTTAGACCTGATTAGAGACTTTGGCAGTACCTGAAGTAGAGCCACTTGGCAGCCACTGTCCTTTACACCAAAGGCTATTTGATTCCATCAAAAGGTTGACATTGCACAATCCTAATGCATATTTCAGGTTACTAAACCAAACAATATGCTTTGTTAAGGAACTAATTCCAAGTCACAGAAAAAAAAAAAAAAAAAAAGTGTTATTGTGGAAAGTAGAAAAAACACTACTCAAATACAAAATTACTAAATATAATATAAATAAAATATATTAGTATAATATAATAGTAAACACTTATTATCCATTTTATTTCTGTGGTGTCAGTGGTGATGTCCTCTCTCGTTTGTGATTTTATTTATTTGCATCTTCTCTCTTTTTTTCTTTGTTAGTCTAGCTAAGGGTTTGTCAATTTTATTAATATTCCAAAAAAATGAGATTTTGTTTTTGTTAATCTCTCTATTGATTTTTTTTTTATTCTCAGTTTCATTTAATTGTGCTCTAATCTTTGTTATTTCTTTCCTTCTGCTTGCTTTGGGGTTCGTTTGCTGTTCTTCCTCTAGTTCCTCCAAATTTGCAGTTAGGTTTTTATTTTAGCTTTTTCTTCATTTTTAAATGTAGGCATTTAGGGCTAGAAATTTCCCTCTCATCACTGCCTTCACTGCATCCCATATGTTCTGGTATATTATCTTCTCACTTTCATTTGCCTTGAAATATTTACTGATTACTCTTGCAATATCCTCCTTGACCCACTGGTTGCTTAAGAGTGTGTTGTTTAGCTTCAATATATTTGAGCATTTTCCAGTTCTCTGCTCATTATTGATTTCCACTTTCATTCCATTGTGGTCAGAAAAGGTGCTTTGTATAATTTCAGTCTTTCTAAATTCTTTGAGACTTGTTCAATGACCTAATGTGTCATCTATCCTGGAGAAAGATCCATGAGTCCTCAAGAAGAAGGAGCGGGGGGCAAAGTTCTGTGTATATCTGCTAGATCTAGTTCCTTTAACGTATTAGTCAAGATCTCTTTTGCTTTATTGATTATCTGTCTAGATGTTCTATCTGTTGCTGAGAGGGTGTATTGACATCCCTCACTCTGATTGTAGAGGTTTCTAGTTCTCCCCTTAGTTTTGCCAGTGTTTGCCTTATGTATTTTGGGCCACCTTGGTTAGGTGCATAACTATTTATAAATTTTCTTTCTTCTTGGTAGTTTGTCCTTTTTATTAATATATATTGTCCTTCTTTGTCTCTTACATTTAAAGTCTATTTTGTCCTATATTAGTAAAATTACTCCAGCTCTTTTTTTTTTTTTTGGTTACTGTTTGCATGGAAAATTCTTTTCCAACCTTTCACTTGGAAACTATTTGTGTCCTTGGGTCTAAGGTTAGTCTTTTGTAGGCAGCATATAGATGAATTATATATATTTTTTTCCATTCTGGCAATCTGTGTCTCTTAATTGGGAGTGTTTAATCCATTAACATTCAATTTTATTACTATTAATGTAGTACTTACTTCAACCATTTTATTTTTAGGCTTATATATGCTATATCTTATTTTTTATTCTCTTTTTATCCTTTCAGTTGCCCTTACTACTAATCTTCCTTTCTACACTCTCATCCAAACCTCTCCCTTTTGTCTTTTCCTTTCAACCTACAGAACTCTGTTTACTGTTTCTTGAAGGGCAGAACTCTTGTTGATGAAGTCTCTCAATTTCTGTTTATCTGTGAATATTTTAATCTCTCCCTCATTTTTGAAGGAGAATTTTGCTGAATATAGAATTCTTGGCTGGTAGTTTTTCTCTTTCAGCACCTTAACTATGTCATACCACTGCCTTCTCACCTCCATGGTTTCAAATGAGAAATCAGCATTTAATCTTGTTCAGCATCCCTTGTATGTGGTGAATCTCTTTTCTCTTTCTGCTTTCAGGATTCCTCTTTATCTTTGGCATTTAACAATCTGATCAGTGTGTGTCTCAGAGTAGATCTGTTAGGATTTATTTTGTTTGGAATATGTGACACTTCCTGGACATGTACATCCATGTCCCTCATAAAAGTTGGGAAATTTTGGGCCATTATTTCCTCAAACACTCCATCTGTCCCTTTTCCCTTCTCTTCTTCCCCTGGGACACTCATAATGCATATGTTTGTGCATTTCATGCTGTCATTCAATTCTCTGAGTCCCAGCTCATTTTCTTCCATTTTCTTCTGTATCTGTTCTATCTTTGTGATTTCATACATTCTATCTTCCAATTTGCCTGTTCAAATCTACTATTGTGTGATTCTAGTGTATTTTTAATTTCTTCTATTTCACATTTCATTAATATAAGATCTTTTATTTTTTCAAGTGTGTTTACAATTTCTTCTGTATGCTCACTCAGTATCTTTTTAATATCCTTATCTGCCGCGGTCCAGCCGAGGCACGAGGGAGCAGACTGAAGGTGGTTAAGGGAGTCGGCGAGAAATGATGAGTCGCACACCAAGTTGAGTGAGAATTGACGTATATCTCTTTTTATTGTAGGATAGCTTAGTTTTTATATACTATTCTTTGGGCAGGCTTGTAAGCATTCCTTCTGTAGTTATGTAAAGTTTACGTAAGCATTCTTTCTATAGCTAAGCAAGATTGCAGGCATAATATAGACTTTAGATAAGCACTTTTAGTTCCAGGATGTCAACTTTTAACTTATGGCTTAGAAGTTCCTATTCTGATGTTAAGGTTAGATAAACCAGACTTGTGGTAAACTAGCATACCTAATTGCAGCACTAACCTATTGTTACATTTTAG
>JAQZBX010006030.1:25497-54549 GCA_029593785.1 Cabassous unicinctus
GTTATTAGCACTGTAGCTTAGAATTTAACAGACTTATTGTTCTCCTCAGTCAATGGTTGTTAACAGTGTTTTTGATAATCTTAAAACTATTTGCGTTAGCAGTTAAATCATAATCATAATTTGCGATAAACTAGACCATTGTTTTCATTCCGTGAAGAGGGCTAGCTGTTCTTTTGGTAATTACCTGCTGGGGAAATAGTGGCCTCGATTGGCTTTGGGGGGACTGTGCCTGTTTTAGGTCAGGACCATGCTATGCGATTACTGGATCTTACCCGTTATTGGTGACCGTAGCAGCAATTGGGCCAGGGCCCTTTGGCACCAATCGGCTAGGTTCCTGTCTTAGGTTGTCCAGAGTGCTTATCGCAAAAGGGGTCCAGTTGCCCGTCATTGACTAACCAGTCCAGCGCCCGATGAGGCATATTTCTTAAGGAGTTCAACAGTAGTCCCATACCGTTTTGGCCCACCTTTGCAGTGCTTTGCCTTGCACCCAGCGGTACCAATCACAGCATAAGCTAGGAGCATGTTTTTGCAGGTAAACAATTTAAAAAGGAAAGATATCGCTATTATGATTAAGATTATAACCAGGGTGAAAGAGGCCCCAAGTACTGAAGTGCCCAGTCCTCCTTAGTAAGTCGGGTATCCTTGATCCCTCCTTGACCAGCCGCGGAGCTTGTCTCGCATCTGGTCTTGTCAAGAGCTAAGCACCTCCATTGATGGCCGCCACACTTATCTCTTCCTTCATTTTTTTAATTGATTTAGAAGATTTACCTGGACATGTTTGATTGTTTGTCCTAATTCTGTTTCTTCACTGGCTTTTTAGTTTGTTCCATTAGGTGTTATCTTCCTCTTTCTTAGTTTGGCTTGTGATTTTTTGCTGATGTCTAAGCATCTGTTTATCTTGATAGGTTTACTTGCTTGGTCAGTTTCTGACACTTAGTTCCACTTCTTCTAAATCTTTAAAATTGCCCATGATTAGTTGAAATAAGAAAAGAAAAAAAGAAAGGAAGAAACAAAAAGTGAAAAAAGGAAAAGAAAATATAGCAAAAGAAAAACAAATGAAGAGGAGGAAAAAAGAAAGAAAGAAAAGTAAAAAGAAAACTGGGCCTCTCTCTCAGGCCACTGGATAGGCCCCTTCTCACCAGCAACCCCTGTGGCCCCACTGCTCCCAGGTACCCAGAAGAGGAGATTAAAAAATCTGGGCCTTCTGTCATGCCACTGTCATCCTGCTAGCCACCCCCACTCACCAGCTTCCCATGCTGATCCCACCCGTTCCCCTTCCACTCCCCTGATGCCTAGGTGGGCCTCCCTTGTTGGCCATCCACACTGCTTACCCCTCAGTCCACCATTCCCCAGGCATCTGGATGGGTGGGATCCCTTTGCCAGCTGCCTGCACAGATTATCACATGACCCCACTCCTTCCCTTATGCCCTTCAAGCCTGCCTGTCTTCAAGCCACTTCTAGAGTATGAGTGCAGCCTGCTCCTTCCCTACTCTGCCATCTTGGCTCTCAATTTCATGTTTGCTTTTATAGTTAGTGCTTTGTGTGCACTAAAAAATATCTGCCTATCTCAAGGTGATGAAGATGGTTAGATTGTTTTTGACTGTGCTCAATTTCGAGGTATGTGTATGTGCATGTGTATGTCTGTGTGACATGAAGCAAATTTTGACATTTTTTTTTCTGTGTGAAGATTCAGTGTCAGCTCCATTTAATTAAAAAAATATTCTTTCCATAATGAATTTTCTTGACATTGTATTGAGGAGCAAGCAACTATAATAATGTTTTGAAGTAGTTAATTTGGATTTCAAATTTGGGTCTGGGTGAAGGTCAGGTGCAACACAATGGGAAACCAAGGCCATAATGCATGAGATAAGATTATTATTAACAGATATCAGAGAGAGAGAGATGCCATGAGGCATCAAAAAGAAGCACAATCAGTACAGGTGGCTCAACTACTGGTGGGGAGCACACAAGAAGAGTGACAGGGGCCTGTGAGATTGCGCCTTTATGCGGTCCAGGCCTGGAGGTTACTGGATTTCTTGCTGGATTGGTTAGGTTAAAGCAAAGTCACACGTAAAGGGAAAGGGACTGTGGGTCCTAAGGTGGTAGGGATGGTTAGCTTGTCCTTTGGGACCAACTCTGGGTTTTGGGTAAGGTGTGTGGGTGATGTTGGTGTTGGCTGCAGATGCAGGTTTGGGATCCAGGATAGTTTATGCTCCAGGGCTGGAAAGTTGCTTAATGACTAAGCCAAAGGTGCGTGTTGAATTGGTTTAGTCAAAGTAAAATAGTTGTCAAGGCAGTACTCAAAAAATTTAATAGTTATCAAAATATACATTCATTTATTTATGGAATCTCTATTCTGTCCCGTTGACCTATTTACCTACTTTTATGACAATGCTACATTGCCTTGTTTACTAAAAGTATATAGTATTTCTTAAAATCAAGTGGTTAAATCCTCTAATTTTTTTTCTTCTTTATTGTTTGCCTCTTTAGGATCTTTGCATTTTGATATAAATGTTTTAAAGCAAATTTTCCAGACAAGATTTTGGACAGTATGGTAGTTATGTTTGAATTAGGTAGGTTTGCAGGATTTGTATTTTATATAGATAGAGGATTGTTTGTGAAGTTGTGTGAGGTTAAACCAATAGATGGTTTAACCTTAATATATTCTTCTGCCAATATATTGGCAGAAGAATGAAGGATATATTTTTTGATGTGTTTGTGTGAGCATGTGTATGTGTATTTGTACTTTAGATATGTATACAGATTTTCTTTTTTTAGATTTAACTCTAGATATTTGATATTGTAAATGACATCTTCACATGGAAGACATTTTTTAAGTTCTTTTTGTTATAAACATGTAAACTGACATAAATGAATACAATTGGTATTTTTTCCTTTTTTTCATGAGTAATATAGAGGGTTCCAATATACCATTTTACTATTAACACCTTGCATTGGTGTGGTGCATTTGTTATAATTTATGAAAACACATTTTTATAATTGTACTATTAACTATAGTCCATGTTTAATTTAGGGTTCACTGTTGTGCATTTCCATGGATTTTTAAAAAAATATTTTTATTCTTGTAACATATATGCAACTTAAAATTTTCTCTTTTAACAACATACAAATATGTTATTCAGTGCTGCTAATTATGTTCACAATGTTGTGCTATCTTCACCACTATCCATTATTAAAACTTTCCCATCATCCCAAATAGAAACTCTGTACTTAAACTGCCTTAAGTCACCATTCTTTACTCCCATCCCATCCCCTATATGGTAATCAATATAATAGAATTTAATTTTAGGAGTTTGCTTATTCTAATGATTTCATATCAGTGAGATCATACAATATTTATCCTTTTGTGCCTGGCTTAATTCACTAAAGATGATGTCTTCAAGGTTTGTCCATGTTGTTGCATGTATCAAGACTTCATCCTTTTTATGGTTGAATAATATTCCATTGTATGTGTATACCATATTTTGCTTATCCATTCATTGGTTGATGAACAATTGGGTTGCTTCACTCTTTTGGCAATTGCAAACAGTGTTCTTATGAACATGAGTGTTTAAATATCCATTTGAATCCCTGCTTTCAATTCTTTTGGGTATATACCTAGTATATAAAACCATTATTCTGTAACTAATTAAAGTTTTCCTTCTTCTTACTATTTGTATGATTAATTCATATTCCTTTGTTAATTGCACCAGCCTGATTCACCAGTACAATGCGGGATGAAAGATGTGATAGCATGAATCTTTGTCGTTTTACTACATGATAAAGAAAGAAGGTTGTTTGGTAATTTTTTTGTTGTAGTTTTTTTGTGCTTTTTTTAAAAGTTACTCTGTATCAAGTTAAGAATTAACTTCTATTCTAAGTTTGTTAAATTTTTTTTTATAATGTTTACTTTTGTCAATGCTTACTCTACATCAATTAGGATGATCATGTGATATTTTCTCATATCCTATTCATGAGGTGAATGACACTGATTGATTTTTGAATATTAAATGAAATTTGAATTTCTAACAAAAACCAACTTTTATCATGTTTTATATTTTTTAATATGTTTTTCTTTGTTGCAAATTTTGGTTGGCTAATATTTTTTAAATGATTTCACACATGCTCATAAATGGGTATATATTTTTTAAATTTCACTCATGTTCATGAATGAGTTTAATCTGTAATTTCTTTTTCTTATGTGACCATGTCTATGTTTTATTATCAAGGTTTTACAGACTTAACAAGTTAGGAAGTACTTAATCCTCTTCTATTATTTAGAAAGTTTTATGTACTTTTAGACCCTTTTTTCCTAAATATTTATAATAATTCAGTGAAGCTATTTAGGTCTAGGGATTACTTTGAAAGAAATATTTTAATTGCAGATTCAATTCTTTTAATAGATATAGGAAAATTCCAATTTTCCATTTCTCATGTCAATTTTGGTAAATTGCATTTTCTAGGAATTTGTAGATTTAATTTGAATTCTTACATTAGTTGACATGAAACTTTTCATAATACCTTCTTATAATTGCTTTGAAGTCTGTAGAATTTTAAGTGTTGTGTACTTTTGCATTCTTAATATTGTCAACATGTGCTTCTCTTTTCTCATAGTCATTCTTGAGAGGGGTTTGTCAATTTTACTAGTTTTTTCTTAGCACTTCTTATCTATTGTTCCTGAAAAAATGCCACATATCTTACCACTTTAGTTTTCTGGGCATCAATGGCCTTATTTATAAGTAAAAGACTATATGTGGTCTTTTTTGGAGGACCTCATACATGGAAAGCAGGTGCTCAACCACTGAACTACATCTGCTCTGCAATAAGAGCCAGTTTTTCTCTTTGTTTGTTTGTTTTGTTTTGTTTTTAGCAGGTACCAGGAATCAAACCCAGAACCTCGTACATGGGAAGTGGGCACTCAACCACTTGAACTACATCCACTCCCCAGTATATGTGTTTTGATTAAAGATTTGAAGCTCTATTATATGCAAACAATTTTTGATGAAAGAAATATTATTTGTTAAACCTCCTAATTGTCTTTGTTAATGAGTCACCAAAATTATTAGCTTTCATTAACTTCATTACTCTTCACTCAATAATATGAATAAACACTGCTAAAGATGGTTGCCCAAGACAAGATTTGTGATTCTAGCCAAATGTGCAATAATAAGAAAGCTAAATAATTAGAAAAGAAAGAGGAAGACAGACTCATTCCAAAAAGAAACTAGTATCTTCTCTTTTGGAACCTTATCAAATGCCATTTTTACATTAAATTAAGGATATTCAGTATTTTTGCATACATTATTTCACTATGCTCAAGTAGCACCTATTTTCGTTAAGCAAAAATGAGATGCCATTAAGAATGCTGAGAAATTTTAATTGATGAATATTGATTTTGGCTGATCATAGATTGAAAGTAGAAATTGAGTTTAATCATATATTCTAATTAACAAACTATTTGAATGCATGTTTTTTACATTTGACATGGAATAACTAAGTTCAAATATAATGTTAAAAGAATGAAAGTTTGAAAGACTTAGTAATATTTTCTTTTGAAACATGGCTTCATTATGGACAAGAATTAATGTGCTCACTTTGAAAGATGAAATTCTTCCTGCCAATATATCTCACTCAATGCCAATATTTCTGAATTTCCCTCAATATTAATTAGATAAGATTAAATGTGTCATGATTTTTTTAAAAAAACTAGGAGAAAGTGTTTTTTAGGTGATTTTGAAAGAACTATGTCCATTTCCATGCAGGTTATCACTAATTTAACAGAACAAATTGTGGAAATAAAATATGTCTTTAGTGATGCTTTATCACAGCTTCAAACATGTCTAATGAAACCACTTAAAATCAATTAGTTGTTTAGATATTTTGGGTAATTTTTCAATGGCCTTTGAATATACATTTTTAAAAATCCAAAATAAAATATGCACATATAAATACATACATCTTTCTAAAATATGTTCAGCTTCTTCCACACTAGCAAAACAATATTCATTTGGTATAGTAATGCCAATTAGATTTAAACATGATTTTGTATTATGTTACAGCTATGATGATATGTTCAACTGCTACTTAATCAAATGAGAACATAAGTTCATTAAAATATTTATTTTCCAAATGTATAATTTAGATGCTCTTTTTGAACTATGGATTTTACACTTTGGAGGCATTTTGGATTCAGTGTCCAAAGGATTTGACACTGCTTTCTGGTAAACCTAGCTCAAGAAAAATTTATAAAGCTCTGTCTTCTTGGCACTGTCAAAGTTCTGGGAATGGAGTTGTGAAGACAGAGAAAGTATCTCCAAAATTTGCTGATGTGGACAGACAATAGGTAAGCAAATACATGAGGTAAATTTAGATGGAAATAAAGGACACATATGAAAATAACCTGATATGACAGAATATATCTTGGGATGGGATGAAGCTACTCTAGGTGGGCAGTCAAGATAAGTCCTTCTGAAGAGATGATATTGAGAAGACAACTGAATAATAGAAAGAAATTTGTCATTGAAGAATCCAGGCAACCTGTTCTCCAGAAAATGGGAAGAACATTTTAAAAACACTTAAATAGGAAGTAGATTGACAGAGTTGAGGTTCATAAAAGAGAATGGTGTGTTTGAAGCACAGTTTTCAAGGGGAAAAAAGCACAAGTCAAGGGTGAAGAGGTGGCAGAAGAGAGCTTATGCACATATTTTTAGGCCATGATAAGCAATTTGAATTTAATTCCAAGTGCTAAGAGAATCTGTTGGAAGATTATATGCAGAAAAGTAAGATTATCTGATTTATATCTTAAAAGCTTACTTTAGCATCTGAGACTAAGATATACAGGAGCAAGAGAAAAAAGAGGCTGTTGCTGAAGTCCAAATGGCAGATATTAGTTTATGTAAAGTTGTTTCAGTGGGGATGGAGAGAAGAAGATAGAAGTATAAAGTGGTACACTTTGAAGTTCAGATGACTAGGACTTGCTGACGGACTGGATTTAGAAAGTAAGCATGAGAAAGAGAGAAAACAAAGGTTTTCAATTTGAGTAACTAGTTGAATAGTTGTAAAATGTAAACAAAGGGAAGGGGAATGGGCTAGACGGTGGTAGAAGCCATTAACTTTAATATATTTGCTAGACATACTAGGTCATTTGTCTCATAATTAGCAGTTTATTGGAGACTGGAGTCATTGGCATAAATTGTTGTAAATCTATAAGGTCCAGGTGAGTACACCAAGGGATAGCAATGAAATAGAGAAGAAAAAAGGGAATAGATACCATTCTTTAATTTGAGGTATTATATACTAAGATCTTCAGAGGTGCAATGAATTCTGAATAGGATCTGAAATTAATCAAATTGTCATTGATCTAATATTTGTGATCCTGTTTATTGGGCAATAATAATAATTGCTAAAATGTACTAAATGGTTTTTATGTGAAAAGCACTATTCTAAGTGGTTTGCATATTTAAATTTATTTAATCTTCAAAACTTTCTGTAGTATGTACTAAAATCATTTAAAAAGATGAAACAACTATGGCTACAGAGGATTAATAACTTCCTCAAATATACTTTTCTGAGATATGCAATTCCATTTATTGTTTTACAACTTATAATTCAAAAGACTTTATGCATCACATTTTGTCAACTTATTTGTTAATACACATGAGTTTTATTAGGTCCCATGGAGAAAGAGATCACATGTTCATTCTCATCATGATATTGCAATGTTTAGCTCTTCTCTGTAGCTGGAGCTCAATTTGTTTTCTTATGTATCTGATGGGTACTTCCCAAAGTTCCACAGCCTTGAATTTCTGTGTGGATTTATTAGCCTATAACATACTTTATTTTTGGTGTCTCAGAGTTACTTTCTAGTGACTGTGAAAGGCTCAATTGGACTCCACTCCCTCCTGCTTAGCCATGGTTCATTTCTTCTGGAGACTGTCAGAAGTGGTTTCAGAGCTCTCCTGTCCATCTTGTAAACTACAGGGATGCTGTCTTATGTGCCAAGCTTCAACTGGTGCTTACTTCAGGCCAGGAAAATGGTGAGCTGTGGAGGCAGGGAGGTCACAAGGGTCTTCCAGATTATCCTCCTACCAATCTCTAGACAAAACTTGCTCGGAGAAGACATCAGGGGGCCCTGTGGACTAACTTCCTAGAACAGGCATTCAACCTTATATATCTCCATTTTGTCAGCTTCAGCTTCCTCTTCCACCTCCTAGCCTTCTAAATCCTCAGAAAGCAAGATATTCAAGACACCATTTTTCAACACATAGGTTGTCTCTCGATTTGAGGAGTTAAGTCCTTCCAGCTTGCTTACTTTCCCTGTTTTTTAATCTTAGCACAATTTTTGAAGATATTTCTTCAAGTTTTTCTTCATCTTTACATTATTTTCTATTTTTAATTGTTTTGAGAAGGCAGAGTGGCTTCCACTCCTCTACCTTACTCACGTCTTCAGCAGAATTGCACCCTACTGACCAGAGGTAAAAGACAGTTTGATCCCTGAGCTCACTATCTTACTTTAAAAGCCATAATGTTTGCTTAGTAGGTGCATTAGACTTATTTTTCAAGAGGCCTAACAGTAAGCTTCCTGAAGACAGTAGTGTTTGTGGTAGATTGGTTAAGAACCTGGCCCCAATTTTCTGCCTATTTCCATTCTTGCTGCAATATGATTTTGTAGCTGAGCTCCTCACTTTAAGAAGTATGGTCTATTTACTCCTTTCCTTGAAATTATGCTGTTCATGTGATTGGACTTGACCAGTAGAATATACATGGAATATTGCTCAAGAAACAAGAAAAAAAAAAATAACTCACTTGGAATTTGATTGATTTCAGATCTTAATCAGAATGCATTTCATCTTTAGGCTCTTAATATAGTAACTAAAATTAAAGAATGGTATAAAGGCCTCTTTATTCTTCTCTATTTATTCTTTTTCTTCTCTATTTCTTATGCCCTTGTGATTGACTTTGACAGAATTGACCATGTGCCAAACTAGACTTCAAGAGTCCTTGATTACTTCTGCTCTGTCTTTCAGCACACTGCCACAACTAAAGAACAAGCCTGCACAAGACAGCTGCAAGATGAGAGAAAAGTGGAGGTGAATCCAATTGTCTAAGCAGTGTTCATTGGAAATCAACCTATAGCTTGTAGGTCTAAACATGTGAGATAGATCAGTCAGGATAATCATATCTGCCTGTCTAAACCATAGCTGATCACAAATGCATGGGTGAGCCCGGCAGAGAAACCAGAGTAATAATAGATTCTTATTCAACATGAGCAATTAAGTTGTTTGATAGGTAAAACTAGGTTAGCCCGGGTCCATGAGCTTGAATTGAAATTCAAAAAAACATTATTCTTGTGGGGACATGTTGGTGTGGGTGTGATATATTTATTAAATAATACACAGTATAGTGTGGACTTAGTAAGTGGTCTATGGTTTTTACCTGACTGGCAAAGGGTCCATGGAACAAAAAAAGGTTAAGAACCCTTGAGCTGTAGTAATACAGACTGTAATTCTATGAAACTTTGATATTGAACCCCTTGCCAGAGTGAAAACTGGTTATTAGTTTTAGCAATTAAGGATCTCTGATAGACTTAGGAAATTTTTTCTTGGATTTTTTTTGGGATAAAATAGAGTCTAATGAGAAAAGAACATAGAAAGCATAGGTTATTTTTGAAGCAGTTCTGTTTGGGGCATGTTGCAATTGAAAACATTGATGCATCAAAGTAAAACAACATCAGTTACCAATCTTGATCTATAGCTTAGGTGGCATTGAGGATACAGGACAAATATGTGAATTAATTATGCTAATAATGATCACAAATCTTCTCAAAGGTTGAAGAATTAAATTCTTACCAAATTTATATACTAACAAAAAGTTACAGATTTTCCTAAATTGATTTATAAATTTCAGTTACTCTAGTATTAAAATAAAACAAATCATAACATCCATTTAAATATATAGACTATTTTTCTGATTATAAAACAATACATGATTTCTGCAGTAAATTCAAAACTGGAAATTTGTAAAAAAAAAATGTAAATATTACACATAAAATCAAACTTTGACTTGGTGTTGGATTTATAAGTAAATAATATTTTACATAGCAGATGATATTGAGTATGCAATATTTTCATTTAATAATAGATCTTATGCATAATTTTACTGTAGCAAATTTGTATTCTTACTTTTTATTTGAATTTCTTGAGTATTCTTGTGGTTTCAACATTTGCTCTATATGAAATTTTAGTTCATTTTCTCTATTTATATTCTTTAACAGTAGCCTTGCTAGTCTCTTTGGATTGTATTATACCTTAACTATTGTGGAAATTAATCCTATGGAGTATTAGCTAAAAACATTTTGCCAGGTGCTCTTTTTTAAACATTTTTTGTAAAATGTGTTCTATTATTCTTTGCATGAAATATTTTGATATGTAAAAATCAAATACAAATTTGCCACAAACTTCCTATTTTAATTTTTTATCCCATTTTCACTTAACTACTCAATTCATATATAATTTACTTTTCTATATTATGTTTGCTCTTTATATTAATTGATATTTTTCAAGTTAAAAAATAATCAGTTTACCCAGCCCAAATTATTAAATCATTTTACTTTTCCATTGTTTAGTGATATCTCCTTAAACTAAAGAAATCACATTTACCAAGATTTTTGCTGAGTTGTGTTTATCAAGAATATTATATTCATCAGAGTATAATTCTTTTGAGCATTTTATATAATGTTTTATAATAATTTTACTGAGGTATCCTGATAAAATTCATAACTTTTAACCATAAAATTTGTTAAGTTTGATAAATGTAACCAGCCCTACAATCAAGATATAGGGCAGAAACATCAAACCCCAAATTCCTTTGATTCCCTTTTCATTCAGTGCCCTCCACTTCATGCTTTCTGTCACTGTATATATGCTGATTTTTCCAAAACATGTAAATGGAGACACACAATATCTAGTCTTCTTGTCTGTCTTTTTTCACTTAGCATATTTTTTCATGTTTTGGTAGTTCATTTGTGTTTTTTTTATGGTCAACTGATTTTTTTAACAAATTAATTTTATTGATATATATTCATAAAACATAAATCCATCCAAAGTGCACAACCAATGGTATTTGGTATAATCACATAGTTGTACATTCATCACTTCAATCATTTTTAGAGAATTTTCATTATTTCGGTAATAATACTAAAAAACCAACCAACCAACCAGACAAAACTCATCACCTCTCAATCTCTCTATGCTTTTCTTGCTGTGTATAGCTGCTATTGTTTCATTCTCTCTAGTTTATTTGGATTTATCAAATCCAAATAACAGTTGATGGACATTTGAGTTACTTTCATTTCTTGGCTGTTATAAAAAAGGCTGTTATGAATATTTATGTGACAGCTTGTGTGGAAATGTGATTTTCATTTGTCTTGGGTAAATACTTAAGGGAAGGATTGCTGATACATATGATAATTACACATTTAATTTTATAAGATATGGCCAAACTCTTTTCCAAAGTGGCTATACCATATTAAATTTCTCTCAGGAGTGTGTAAGAGTTCCCTTTGTCCCACACTTCCCAGTATTTGTTATTTTCAGTCTTTTTCATTTTAGCAGTTCCAATCGTTGTGTAGTGGTGTCTTGTTATGGTTCAATTTCATTTTCCTGGTGACCAAAATATTGGTCAAATTTTCACATGCTTATTAGCCATTTATGTATCTTTTTTGGTAAGTGTATCAGTCAGAGATCTTCAGAGAAACAGAACCAGTATTTTAAGGAATTGGCTCACGTGATTGTATGGACTGGCAAGTCCAAAATTTGTAGGGCAAGCCAGCAAGCTGAAAACTCAGGTAGGAATATATGCTGCAATCTTAGATCAGAATGTTTTTCTTTTCAGAAAATCTCTGGATTTGCTCTGAAGGCCTTCAACTGATTAGATGAAGCCCATGCACATTATTAAGATTAATCTCCTTTACTTAAAGTTAATTGACTGTAGATGTTAATCACATCTATGAAAATCTATGTTATTACAATTTGTTTGAATAACTGGGTACCATGAGCTAGCCAAGTAGACACATAAAATTTACCATCACAGTAAAGTATCAGTTCAAGTGTTTTATCCAATTTTTATTTGTTTTATTTGTCTTCTCATTACTGAGTTGTAAGAGCTTTTATATTTTTAAAATACAGCTCCTTAGTAAATAAGTTTTGCAAATACTTTCACCCAAACTATGCCTTATGACCTCATTTTCCTAATAGTGTCTTTTGACAAGCAATTAATTTTGATGAAGAACAGTTTATATTTATTTTTGTTTTAATGAAAGAAATTATAGTTTAACCAAGATTCCAACCTCCTTATCTTTTATTTTGTTTTATAGGTTAAAGAATTTTACCTCTTATATTTTGCTCTAGGTTTATTTTTGAGTTAATTTTTGAATATGGTGTGAAGTATAGTCTTTTCTTTCCCTTTTTAATTACCTTACTTTTGCCCAAAATGAATTGACCATATGTATGTAGGCCAAATTCTTGACTTTTTAATATGTTCCATTGAATTATCAATCTATTTAGGTCAAAGTTTATTATTATCACATTCTAATATTAAGCTTTTTATTATGTCTTATAAAAGTTTTATATTATGTTTTGAAATCAGGTAGGATTTATATTATTTACCCCTATTTTTGAATGACTTGCACCTATAGATTTGATAGACCAAATGCTTGAAGGAGATGGAAGGGTAAAAGCTACAGGTAGAACAGAGTTTTAATAACATGCAAGAAATTTTCTTATTTATTACTTCATTAAGACTCACAAAAATTATAGATATGGATATATAGATTTTTTAAAAATTTGAGCTTTATTTTGATTAAATAATGTATTAAAAATCATAGAGGGGAGTGGATGTAGCTCAAACAGTTGAGCACCTACTTCACACATGGGAAGTCTCAGGTTCAGTTCCTGGTGCCTCCTAAAAACAAACATTGAGCAAACAAACAAAAAAACCAACTCAGGGGAGCTGATGTAGTTGAGTACTGGCTTCCCACATATGAGGTCTGGGGTTCAATCCCTCTCCCAGGTACCTCAAAAAAAAAAAAAAAAGGTAGAGCTATGACATGACAGAGCTTGTATTAAAAACTACCTCTGGTTTTTTTAAAAAAATTCATTTTCTATAAATAGGTTGTATCAGTTCAAGTAATTTTTAAAATTTCTGGTGGAAATTAAGCTATTGCTGAAATAATTTCTAATTTTCAATCTCCCTTGGTCCATCTATTATTACTCATTCTGCAGTAGCCTATAAATACAAAATTTTAAAAGAATAGGAATTACATTATTCTAAAAGCTGTAGAGGTGTTGTTGTAAGATAATTTTTTTATATTGTTCTATTTCACTCTTCAACCCTCCCTGCTTTACTGGGCTTATTACCTTGTCCAATGGGAAGAGGAGACGAGAAAGAAGTTGCAGCCCAAATAATCAGAAAACAAGCAAAGGTAAGGGATAAGGGCTCATTTGCTAAGGAAATGTAAAAGTAATGAAAATGAAGAAGTTGACATATGATATGTACTTCAAGAGGTAGGGCAAAATGGGCTTATGTTGAGCATAAAGCACTTTTTTTTATAAAAAGCTCTCCGGTCTTTTCTAGACAGGAAGATAAAAAAGGGGCACTTGTAGGAATTTCATTGACATTATTAAATGTTAGGTTTTAGATCTATTAAAAAATACCCTTAAATCCCCATTGAACATCATGGGATCTATTATAGTTATTTCATTATACTTTGGAACTGTTTTACCTCATCCAAACTGAGAGATTATTTGTACCTCCAAATGCTATAAGCCAATAGAAAATAAATGAAAAACTGCAAGGTTTCTTTTTCCAGATCCCTTACTAATTGTGGAAACAAATATATATTAGATATTATGTGTAGTTCTTCCTAGACACAGGAAAATGCCTGAAATACATTTACTAATAAACTATAGATATTTGGAACCTCAGCAGCCTTAAATACCATTATGGGTAGAATGGAAACAAAGAAACAGATGATAAAAATGTCTGATTTAAAGAATAAGTAAATGATATGATTGTGTTTATATTAGCATAAAATATGTGACTTTTAGTAGTTAGTCACTTGTCACTTAATTTAGATTATTGGTTTAAAACATTTCAGTAATTGGGAGTCTAAGTTTTCAAAATGTTCTTGCTACCTATCTGGGTTTTAAACAATGGAAAATTATGAAATCCCTTTCAGGTATGAAAATTTTTATAACCATTAAAAATAAAAAATGAATTCTTTTGGTATGTGTCTTTTTGCGGTTAAAAGGACTGCATTGCAAATCAATGTTCATAAGTATCACATAATACATGGGTTGTAGTCATCCACAAAATCTCATTTTAATGTACTTAATATGTAGCTTAGAAAAGTGGAAGCCTAGATTGAGAAGAGTATTTAGAAATATCACAGCTCAATAAGTTGTAGCTTTCTAAAAATAATAGATACTAGTATTAATAAATGTTATTAATTGTTAGGAAAAAAATGAACATATACATATGAACAAAAGCATTGGGATTCTAAAAAAATTATAACCTACATCCTACAAATATGCAACTGATTTTTGAAAAATTATCTGAACTGAAATTATCACTAGCTTTGCATTTCAATTACTCTTCCAAACAATCAAGAATCTAAGATCTCTTTTTGAGCTCTGATTTTAGGTACAAGTTTTGGACAGTGGAATGGGCAGTCCTGTGCAGTTCAGAACACAAAACCACCAGTTAGGATACAGAGTCAGGAGAGTTGTTATGCATGAAAATTTATTTAGCCATAATAAACATTGACAAGTCATATGTACCCTTTCTCTCCAGAAGATCCCTCATTCTATCACAACCATCCTCACTCGTTAAATGATTATTTGTGAAGCAATGCAGTTAGCAAACCACATTATATTTCATCAGCCGCTTTTAAAGTGAATCCCCAAATAATATAATTTGCATAAATGTGCTTGATGTTGCCTTAAGTTGAGAGCATAGTAAAATATAATTTCCATTCTTACTAGTTTGCGAAATAGTCATATATGTCCTTTAAAAAGCTAAAAATAAAAATGAGTCCAGTTCTACAAGGAGAAACAATGTCAACTACTTTCCAAATTAATACACTTATTTCAGTCATTTTAAGAGCAACGACTCATATTACAATTACTATTTTGCAAAGCAGCGACCAAAGTGATTAAGGTAATTAGTAATAGCTCATAGAATGTTTAACCATGGCTTAGGATCAACAATTATTTTCACATTAGGGCAATAAACATATCAGAATATGGACATGCAGGCTTTCACAAGTGAATCAATTTCATTCTAAAAATTCTTACAACTAAGGTTTTTGCTTTTGGTTTGTTAACTTCCAAATTATACAAAATTTTATCAAAAGGTTTTGTTGTTTAAAAGATGAAACAAAAAAATTGATGAATACAAAAAAACACAACCAATTCAAAGATCAGAAATATATTTTTTTGAAATGCATTATTTGGTAAAAAGTGTGCACTACATATTGCTATGATTTCCTGATAGGTAATGGAAACACATAGGCTCAACTAGTTTGTTTTGTATGGCCTGGTAAATATACAGAAATTCATTAGCACAGTGACATTTTTGATAACTCTGAATTTAAGGGAGTTAACTATAAATACTTTTAATAATAGATCTTGGGGTACCAAGGACTTTTGTAAGTAATGTTTACCCAGAAACATTGCGAATTTTTTCACATGAACATTTCTTTTATAGATACTGTAAAAATTGAGGAGATAATATTTATTTTAATTTAATAAAGGGAGTCTGATGAGATGTAAGGGCATTGTAATCTAAGTGAATTTTTTAACTTGATAAAGAGATACGCTTTGGATAACCTAGCATAATAAGTAGTTAACAAGTCTGTCATAATCTCTTTTTCAAATATCAAATCATCTCAAATAAGCTTTTGGCAAATGCTAGGTAGATTAAATTCATGGTTGATTTAAAAAAAAAACACAAAGTTTGAAATGTTGATGTTCTGTGTTTTTGACTGGCAAGGGATTTGTATATTTTATGTCCCAGATTGAGCGAGAAATTTTCATTGATTAAGAAAGTTAAATGTTTGATATATTCTGGGAAATGTGTTGAGGAAAATGTTCTTTTATGTGAAGAATAATCACTTATGTGTTCTAAATAAGAGGATGATATTCTTAAACAGGGTTTTAAAAAGAATAACATATCAGCAGTATGCAATTTACATGATAGTAAAAAGATTTGTTGACACAAGTTCACATAGGAATACTGTCACCAAACAATGATCAACTAAAATATCCACCTGGCCCTCAAAAATACAGGCCTGATTTTTCTCATATACCTGTATACATATTTAACTGAGGTTCCAAAATTCAGTGCCTTACTACCTGGAATCTTTTTTTTATCTTTACTAGAAAAAATATTATCAATTAACCTTCAAGATTTTAAAATAATCTTGGTGTGGATTCTGTGGAAAATCCAATTTTTACAGGACCAGGATATTGACTGAACAATCTACTCCACAGTTTTTCACTGAACACATATGTCACTCATTGGAGATGTTCATGGATGATTTACTTCTTAAAAAATAGCCAGATATATTTGGGACAGGGAAGCTTAATGATAGAGATGTAAATTGAAATAAGAATGTTTCCATTTATAATCAACAAGATTTATGCACAATTGGGTAGGGTGAGGAAAGCACTGATGTTTGCCTTGAGGTTTATGGCTTGATTAGTGGATGTTGGTTTTTATTAACTAAAATCCAGGCTTAAAAGGAGGAACAGATGAGGTGGATCTTCTACAGCCAGCGGGTTGTGAAGGAATAAGGATGACACTCGAAAGAGATCTCTAGCGCCTGCTGATTCCTCTTTGCCCTGCTTGGATCTCCTGCACCCAGAACATAACAAAGATAGCATCAGGGATCATAAGATCCCTGCCAAAGTTGTTTGGCAATTATCCAGTCTGAATCTGGAAGGCTAAAGAAAATTCTGTTTTACTTACTGAATTTTCTATTTTGGTAACAGTCATTCTTAGGTTGTATTTTCCTTTTCCTCCATTTATATTATCTATTTTTATTATCTATTATCTTTCCATAATTCTTTTATCCTCTTTTTCCTTTGCATTCATTGTTAGGATTCTCTTTTCAGCCTTATTTATTATCCTTAAAAGTAAATAACAGCTCTGCACTTTTATTATTTTATAATCTTCAAATTTTTTCCTTAGCTTGTCAATTTTTCTTTTCAACTCTCATTCTACTTTGTTTAAATATTACAACTTTGAGCTCTTATTTTATTGATTTCATGATTTTATTAATTTAGTTCTATAGGATCTGACACAGTGTTTTGTTGTTTTTGCTTCCTGTTCTTTGTATTACATTTTCTTATAGTCTGAATTTTTCATCTGTCATTGTAAGCCACATTATTTTTTGTACTTCTGTTATTTTTGTCTATTAGCATAATTGTCATGCTACTATTTCTTCATTTTGCCATTATTTAACGTGACATGTTTTATCTAAGCTTCCTAGTTACTGCTCTACAAAAGGAAATGGTCGATTTTACTCCCCATATTCTCAGACACAGCATGAAGTGTTGAATTTATTTCTGTGGAGACCAGGAGCATGATCGTTTTTTGAGGATCTGGCTTTGTTTCTCTTTGGAGACATTTTTCCTGTATTTTCTAGTAAGTGCCATTCCAATTGGTTTGGGGTATATCCAATTTAAATTAAGGTATTTTCCAATGTAGCATGAAGCTTTGTGGCCAATGCTTATTTTCAAGAAAGTTTGCCCTTATGACTGACTCCCCCCATTACCCTTACTCATCACTACAAGTTCAAAAAGTGAAAAGCTTAAGGTACGTATTCATTTTTTTAATCTATTTTTTCTAAAAGGTACTTATATTACATAAAATGTTACATAAAAAATATATAAGGGATTTCCACATGCCCCACTCCCCACACCTCCCACTTTTCCCCACATTAACAACTTCTTTCATTAATGTGCTGCAGTCATTGCAATTGATGAACACATTTTGGAGCATTGCCACTAAGCGTGGATTATAGTTTACATTGTAGTTTATACTCTCTCCCACAAAATTCTGTAGGTTATGGCAGGATATATAATGGCCTGTATCTGTCGCTGCAATGTCATTCAGAACAGTCCCAAGTCCGAAAATGCCCCCATATTACACTTCTTTTTCCCTCTTTCTGACTTTAGCACCTCCAGTGGCCACTGACTCCACATCAAAGACATAATTTCTTCCATTGCTAGAATCACAGTAAGTCTATAGTAGAATATCAGTAAGTCCACTCTAGTCCATATTTTATCCCCCAGTCCTGAGGATTCTGAAATGGTGATGGCCACTCCACCTCTAATTGAGAGGGGGCTTTGATCCCATATATCCGATGGATGGGAATCTCTTGCTTGCAGTTGTAGACTCTCTTGGTTCCTTGGTATGGTGGTTGTTCATCCTCACTTTCTTGTTAGTTTTCTTGGGTGAGTCCAATGGACTGAAGAGTAGGTGTTGCAAGTCTTTTGAGATTCAGGGATCAACTGGCATATGGACAGCCCAAAGATTCAAGTCTCTAGGGCATACACCTACCAACTCCAGCACCAACTATAGGTTCAAATAGAAGGGACAGAATAGGAATGTGTTGAGAAGTCACAACTGATTCCAACTCTGTCACACTCAGGAGCACAAACTCCAAATTAGGGCCCACTGGCAAGGCACCAAACTCCAGAGCTATCTGCCATGACTGTAGGACCTTGGTGTCTCCAAAGCTCTCAGGAGCCCTGCTATTTGGGATAGTATCTACTTTGGCAGTCTATGTGATCCTGCTGAGATGTGCATAACCGTTACCTCAGGGGTGACCTCCTGACTCACTTTGAAGTCTTTTAGCCATATATCCTCATTTGCCTTTACCTTTTCCCCCTTTTATTCAAGGTCTTTTTCCAGTCGTATTGCTAGTTGGTGCTTGATAGTAATCCCTCTGTGCCAGGGAGGTTCTCCCCAGGAGTCATGTCCCACACTGTGGGGGAAAGTAATGCATTTATATGCTGAGTTTGGCTTAGAGAGAGGCCACATTTGAGCAACATGGAGGCTGTCAGGAGGTAACACTTAGGCACCCTACAACACTAGGCTAAGTTGCAATTTCAAGAGCAAAGTCTCATAAGCATAGTTGCCAATATCAAGGGCCCATCAATGGACCATCTTTCTTCACTAGTCATTGCCCCTGTACTTGAGGGATTGTTGCTGTTCCATTAGAAAATGTGGCAGAGCTCCCTAGGATGGGAATTCAGTACTCTTGGTTATTGTGTGAATCTCTATCCACTGTGGCAATGACCCATGAACATTTGAACACATTTATATACCTTATATGTATAACATATGTATTACATTTTCTTATAGCCTGAATTTTTCATCTATCTTTGTAAGCCACACTAGTTTTTGTCACTTCTGTTATTTTTGTCTTTTAGCGTAATTGTCATGCCACCATTTCTCCATTTTGCCATTATTTAATATGACATGCTTTATCTAAGCTTCCTAGTTACTCCTCTACAAAAGGAAATGGTCTATTTTACTACCCATATTCTCAGACACAGCATGAAGTGTTGAATTTATTTCTGTGGAGACCAGGAGCATGATCCTTTTCTGAGGACCTGGCTTTGTTTTCTCTTTGGAGACATTTTTCCTGTAATTTCTAGTAAGTGCCATTCCAGTTGGTTTGGGGTATATCCAATTTAGATTGAGTTATTTTCTAATGTAGCATGAAGCTTTGAGGCCAATGCTTATTTTCAAGAGAGTTTATCCTCATGACTGACTCCCCCCATTTCCCTTACTCATCACTACAAGTTCAAAAACTGAAAAGCTTAAGGTAACTATTCATTTTGACATGGCTTTTATTAGCACATTACAGGAGCAGAGAATTTTACCTGGCACTCTCTATGTGCCTCTTTTTCTCAAATTCCTGTTCTTTAATGGGATTCCAGTATACAGTATTTACTTACTCTTATCCATAGTACCTTTCAATTATTAATTATTTGGGAGAGACTTAGCTCTCTGTGGTTGTGATAACTGAATTTTCACCTTTGGTCTTTCTTCCAGACCAGAGAGAGAAAATTGTGAGCAGTTATGATTCCTTCTGCCTCAGTGTACTATCACAGCATTATTCATATCTTCCATAAGTATTAGGGAGATGTCTCTGGATTTTTCCAACTTAGTTGAAAGGGAAGGAAGAGGTTATATTTTTGCAGTCCATTTTCTTTCTGGAAAGAAGACAGAATTTTTTCATTTGCAAGAGGGTTCCGTCTAAGGCCATGTCTGTCTAAATTTTAATGTAAACTCAGTTTAATATCTCAAATGTATCTCCAAAATCTTGTGGAGATATTTCAACTTAAATTGCTTTTCATTTTAGCCATTCAGGGAGTTCCTTAAAAAACAATCTCAAGTGATGGACAAGAATTTATTTCATTTTTAATGTCAAGTCAACCCTCCAATTGCCCAGAGATTGGTCAAGCAAGGCAGGTTTTAACTGATGATCTAGGAAAAATAATTTTATTAGGAAACTTTTCCAGATGCAGTTTAATTAATTGACCATGAATTCCATGCTCCTTTAGAAGAGCAAGAAAAATCCCTCCATATCTGTAAACAATTCATTGTTACTGTTTTGGCATTTCAGATTTGGGAGTTCAAAGACAATAAAATACATGGTATAACCACAAGCTTTGGAGGCAGAGGGACTTGGTTCAAATTATAGCTCTGCCCTTTCCTAGCTGTGTTACCTCAATTTCTCTGTACCTAAGTTTCCTCATCAGAATGTAGGAGACGTTATACATTGTGAGAAATAAATAAGTTAAAAATATGCAGTACTTAGAACAGTGTTTAGCATATAGTTGCAGCCATAAATGTGATAGCTATTTAGCTAGCATGATTTTGTAACTAGATAGAGGGAATGTTATTTGAAGGATAAAAAAATTAACTAGGTTGCAAACTATCATTTTCAATCAAATTTAGTATAGCCAACTGAAGACTGACTGCATATCAAAAATCAATAGTGCTATTAGAGATGGTAGATGAAATGTTCCTCTGCCTACCTGATGGGATGATATTTAACATTACTAGAATATAGTGACAAATGAGCATTGTTCTCTTTGATTCAGAAAGATATCTTTAGGAAATACATCACATGAAATAAATTTTAGTCCTTACATTTTACAGATGCAATAGAACCAATAGCAATTTCAGAATTTAGTCACCTGAAATAACTACCACATGCAATAAATATATTAAAATAATATAAAATCAGAAAACTGTTCATTTCATTAAGGACACCTATGGATTTTATATATGCATAGTAAGGCTAACCTCTATTTTTGGAAATTTGTATCAGGCTTTGGAGGAATAAACTTCTCAGATGTATGAGATAACTTAGGAAAGGTCCCATTGATTTTAATAAAAATATTAATAATGATGCATATTTATCTAACTCATAATTTTAAAATATTTTAACACATCTTATGGACAGTGATCTTCATAAAATCTTGTAGGGTAGAATTCCATATTAATGATAATAAAACGAAGGCTCAGAGAAGTAAAGCCTTTGCTGATGATTCCATGGTTTCTGATTCATAAAAGGAAATCCCTTAATTGATTGACCATCAATTTATCTCCCTGTATGGAGTGGTAGAGTATAGACATTTGGTTTCTAACAAAACAGATAGCCTACAATTTAGATAATGGTGCAAAGAAAAGATTATTTTTATATTCAGTTACCTTTGGGTCAAAGTTTAGTACTCTTGAGCCTGTCATTTTAGGTGGAATCTAGAACTGTAAGAACTTCCACTAATAAAATTCTGTGTGCCAAGTTGATTGAGCTTAAAGTGGAGTCTGAAAGAGGCATTAAGGAATTGAACTAGAGTAAAAGGCAGACAGCGTCTATTTTGGGGAATATGGTGGTTTGGAACTATGTACCCCAGAAAAGCATGTTCTTAAACTTAATTCATTTTTGTGCATGTGAAGTCATTGTTAAGTAGGGCCTTTTGATGAAGATACTTCAATTCGGGTGTGGCCCAATTCAACCAAGATGGGTCTTAATCCTATTACTGGAGTTTTTATAAACAAAATGAAATTCAGACAGAAAGAGAAAAAGGCATGGGAGTTAATGTTAAATTGTACAGAATTTCTGTTTGAGTTGATAGTAAAATTTTGGTAATTGTTGGTGGTGATGGTAGCACAAAATTATCAATGTAATTAACAGCACTGAATTACGTATTTGAATGGGTTTAAAAGAGGAAATTTTAGATTGTGTGTGTGTGTATATATATATATATTACTGGAATAAACATTTTTTTTTTAAAAAAGCATAGGATTGTACTACACAAACAGTGAACCCTATTGTAAATGATGACTATAGTTAATAGCACAATTATAAGAATGTTCTATCATGAATTGTAACAAATGTACCACAATAATGAAATGCATTAACAACAGGGTGGTAAATAGGAACTCTGTATTTTATGCATGACTTTTCTATAAACCTACATCTTCCCTAATCAAAAAAAACAACAATAACAAAAAAAGGAGCTGAAGGTCAACAGAACCAGGAAGAGAAGGGAGAGGCCAGGAGAAGCTGCCAAGTGCATTACCATGTGACAGAGGAGCCCAAGACAAAGGATTACTAGCAGCCAACCCCAGAATACCAGTCTTTGGGAAGAAAGCATTGCTTTGATGAAGATTGATTTGGACTAGATTTGGACTTAGCCTCAAACCTGTGAGCCATTAAATTTCCATTGTTTAAGCCAACCCATTGCATAGCATTTGTTTGAACAGGCAATAAACTAAAACAAGGAGAATTGTTTTTTCCTTTCTTCTACTCAACATTTATTGAGGACCTACTAATGTCAGGAATTTAGCATATTTATTTCAAGGAAAAAAACAAATATTTTTCCTGCCAACTTGAAATTTACAGTGTCATGAGGACCTACAGTTTATATCAGCTATCAGTTTATATCAGCTGCTTCAAGTGAGATATGAATGCAAATGCTTAAGAACAGCCCCCTTCACTATCTCTGTTATATATGTTTTCTTTGAATAGAAAGTAGTACATACGCTGAAGACAATTAATACTACTTGAAAAAATAAAGCAATTGATTTTATACCAAAATGAGAGAAAGAACTGCTTAGGCCTTTTCAAAAGTTATTTCTCTCAATTTTTTATTCAAAGTTGAAAAAATAGTATAATGAACAGGAATACACCTACTATCATGATTAAAAATATGCTAACTTTTGATACACACACATGCATACATGTAGTTGAATAATCTTAAAGTAATTTGTAGACTTGATACTGTACCCTGAATACTATAGCATGAATCTCCTCAAAATAAGAATTTTTTTCTATGGAATCAAAATGCCAATTTAACAGCTAAGAAAGAAAGAATAATTTCCTAATATAACCTAATAGCAAATTCATGTTAGCATTATTTCATGTAATTTTTATTTTTGTCCATTGATTCCAGTTCCCATTTGTTGCTCTGTTAGAGAATGCCATTTGATGCTATGGGTTTTATGAATTCTAAGTGTATTCCATAGAGGTCTATAGATTCTGGCATGTAATCTCCCCCAAGAAACCTCTCCTCAAAGTACTAACTAAATATTTAGAATATTTTTAAACAGAAGGTTGTTTACATTAATATTCTCACTTAAAGTATAAATACATCTCAGCTCACATGTTTATCCATCAAGTCTTATGAAGTCATATTGTAGCTAGCAAGAATATGTTCAGTAGGGTAAAAGAACATCATTGATATTCACCGGCTTCTTTACATTTGACGTTATTGGGGGAACTTAGCATTGTTCAAAATTTCAAGTCAGGAAGTAACTTTTACTTTTCATCCAATCATAATAATGTATATAATTTAAATATCAAATACATCTCCTAAACTCTATTGAACATATATTAAACAGCCACTAAGTTTTATATCTAACCAACAGAAAAACATCTAATAGTAATTTTATCTTATAGCTTATAATGTTTATCCTATTGCATCATGCATCTTTGGCTCCAAAGAAAACACAGCTAAGTATGTTTGTTCTTTCCAGTCTCTCAAATTATTCAATGAATATAGATATAAGAAATGAAAAGTACCATAGTCTGCTGCCCCTCTATTTGAACCTAGAGTTAGTACTAGAGTTGATAGTTGTATGTCAAAGAGACTTAAATCTTTGGGCTGTCCACGTGCCAGTTGGGCCCTAAATCTCAAGAGACTTGCAACACCTACTCTCCAGTTCATTGTTCTCACCCAGGACAACTAACAAGGAGATGATGACTGACAATGACCATCTCAAGGAACAGAGAGCAAGAAAATCCCATCCATCTGCCCCAGGGGATCTAAGCTCCTTCTCAATTAGAGGTAGAATGGGCATCACCATCCCAGAATCTTCAGGATTGGGGAATGGACGATGGACTAGAGTAGACTTACAGTTGTTCTACTGTAGACTTGTTGTGATCCTAGCAATGGAAAAACTTTCATCATGGGTGTGGAGGCAGTGGCCACTGCAGGTTTGGAGGGAAGGGGGAAGGAAAAATAGGTGTAATTTGGGAGCATTTTCAGGACTTGGAAATTATCCTGAATGACATTGCAATGACAGATGCAAGCTATTGTATATCTTGTAATAAATTGCAAAATTGTGTGGAAGAGAGTGTAAACTACAATGTAAACTATAATCATCGCTTATTGGCAATGCTCCAAGGTGTGTTCATCAATTGTGGCAAATGTATCACACTCATGAAGGATGCTGTTGATGTGGGACAGCTAGGGAGCGGGGAATATGGGAATCCCATATATTTTTTGTGTAACATATATGTAATTTAAGTTTCTTTAAAAAATAATAATAATAATAAGTATATTTAAAAAAAGAAAGAAAAGTGCCATAGGATGCTAGTCATATTTCTGTTCAAAATGCTAAGAAAGCAAAAGTACCTTACTCATATATTTATGTCATAAATACATTAAAATTATCAACAAATAAATTACATGAAACATTTTTGCAAATTATAGTCAGTTGTAAAGGACTACGTTTTCAGATAAAATATGTTTATTTCAACATCAGTTCAGTGATAAATTTAATAATTTAATAAAATACATGCTTTCTATATTCTAGTACATTTATTTTAAGTTTAGTTAAGAGTGCAAGCACTGCTCATGAACAACAATGTCTAAATATCAAGATGTTCTAGTTTTGATAAATCTGCTGGGAGCAAAATACCAGAAATGGGTTGACTTTTATAATGGAAATTTATTAAGGGGAAATCTTACAGTTCCACAGCTGTGAAAATTTCCAAATCAAGGCATCATCAGAGATTCTGTCTCACCAAAGATTGGCCTCTTGTGATCCTGGATGCCTGCCACATGGCAAGGCCAGATTACAGCTTATCTCTGCTTTCTTCTCTAAGCTTATTTTCACCCCAGGCTTAGCTGGGGGCAATCAGGTATATGGTTCATCTCTTCCTGGCCTGTAACTTTAGCTTTGGGCTGCTCTGCTGATTCCAGCCTCAGGGCTCTTTCTCAGCCTCCTGAGTTTTCTCTGACTTTCTGCAGATGTAGGCAATCCTGGATTCTTCTCTCACATGGCAGGGTAAAATGGCAGCTCTCTTTCTCTGTATGTTTTTGCTTTCAGTTTTCTGCTTATATAAGACTCCATCCAGAGGGCTAAGACCCAACCCGGGTCATGCCTCACTGAAGTAGTCCAATCAAAGGCCCTAAAGCGATCTAATCCAAAGATCCCTTAACTGAATCTAATACAAAGGGTCTCAGTCCCACAGGAATGGAATATTTCTAAGAATATGATCTTTTCTAGGATTCACAAAAGCTTCAAATTGTCACACAAAGTTAGCTGAGGGTCGTGATAATATTAAGGGCTGTTAAAATGAGCATACTTTTTTTTAAAACCTAGAAGAACTTGAGTAAAATATAAATAGGAATTCACAATCCTCTATATCTTGCTCATTTTTTTTATATTAGTAAAGCCAGAAAATAAAAGTACAATTTAATATGTAAAATCATGTAAAATATTTTAAAATCACATAGAACTGAGTCATCATCATATGGGAAAACAGAGTGAAAATCAAGTAAAAGCTATCTTTTGTCATATGGTATTATTCTCAGCCAACAGTACCAGTATCAAGAGCAAGCCATTTGCTTGAACAATCTCTGGATGTTCAGCATCCATAAATGATGATAAGTCATAAGTGAATTTGTGTGATTGTATTCCAAAAAAACTTTATTTACAAAACAGTCAGTCAGATTAGGCCAACAGGTCTGGGTTTCATGACCTCTTTGCTATAGAAAAACTTCATGTTTATATTGAAAAAGATCTTCTAATCACTTAATGTAGATTAATGGGCAAAAGGGAAAAATCACAAATACAATGGAAAGGAGAAGTAAACATTAGTTATAAGTTAAAGGTATTTTTCTTCTGAGAAAAACAAAAACAAAACACAATAGAACTTGTGAACAATATATATTTTACTTTTTAATTTCCATAAAGATATGATGTGGTATAATGCACTGTAAAGGGCATTTAAGTTAAGATACCTAGTTTTAAACTATGAATTCTGCCCTTTAACATCAAAGTGGATGCTAGAAAATTGCCTTATCTAATTAAGTTTTACTTTTTTTCTTCTGTCCTGCAAATTTACAGTGTAATTGTGGGCTATAAATTAAATAATTTATATAAATATAGTTTATATAGTATAACATTTTTTATGAAAGGAAGTTACACTCATAGAGTTGTCCCAAAGACATTTTTAGTATTTTATGTAGTTTGATTGTTTTTGAAAATGATATTGTCATTTGAAAATTAAGAGACAATTTGTAAAAGAAACTTAGATTTAAGTTGTAATATATAAAATTTTAAACAAGTCCAGTTGATACCTGAGGATTTCTGTTCGTCTTGTAAAAAAATAGATAGAAATAAACACTTTAAATTACTGAGACATTGGTCTTTGCTTGTCCTAGATAGAAACTGTTCATTCTTTTCCTAGGTAAGAAAGGAAAAAGGAAATACTAGAACAAAGTGATGCAGTGGTCTACATAGCAGTATTTTCTTATTTTCCTTCCTTCTGAGAAAAAAACCCAGAGATTAAAAGAGAACAACTTCACACAGGCTTAAAAAAACTATTGGAAATATTATTTTATGCAAACTTAATGCTCAAGAATTTGAGAACAAGCTACCAAAAGAAGTTTCAATCATTGAAATTTTATAGAGATAATCAAAATGACTAAAGGTTACTTGTTACAACTGTGCAGCGTTAAAAAGCAAGAAAGAGCTACTAATTACAATAATTAAAGTAGTAAATTTAGAGGAAACTCACAGGTATATCAAGCTTATCATTGTTTTATTTCAAGATAGCCTTTAAATGATCTTTTAAATATTAGTTTAATTAAGAGGAATAAAATTTTATGGTCACAAATTTGAGTTAATTTGAGCAGAGAAGTATACATGGTGAAGCTGCTCTTCTGTTAATGAGGTTAATGCTTATCCAAACACTACACTACCAGGCATATTTGGATTCCAAAAGGCGGTCTTTCTGACTTATGAGCTATACCTTTAATTTTTGCCAAAATTGGAGAATTTGTACATTTCCCCAAACCAACTATTTACAACACTTCCTGACAACAACATTTTTATTTAAGAGATTTCTTCTCCAACCATCATGTCCTTATGGTTTCAGTAATTTCTTAATGATGTCCCTAAGTCAAAAATTAAAATAAAATTGTTTATTTATTAACTAGGCCCAAGAAACTTAGTAAGTGCTTATGACCTAAAAACCAAGTAGATATCTGGAAAATATATATATACTTTTTCCTCTGTGTTATACAGTCCCATGTTTTGTTTTATTTTGTTACAACTGAGGAATGATTATTCAAATATTATAGTCCTTTCATTACAATTGATGAAAAAATATTAGTGTGTTACTGTTAATAAGTTCAATAAGTTCCATTGGTTGTATTTCTCTTATACATCACCTTATGTTGAACTCATTATAATAGTGACATACATTTTTCTGGTTCATGGAAGAACATTCTTGTATTTGTACTATCAACCACATTCCTCGTTCACCAACAAGTTTACTATGTTATACAGTTCCAAATTTATCCTCTAGCTTTCATTCTATTAACAATTAAACCCTGAATTACCCCTTTTAGCCACTCTCACATCTATAAATCAGTGGTGTTAATTATAGTCACTATAATGTGTTACCGTAATCTTATCCATTTCCAAACATTTACAATCATCCTTATTAAAATTTCTGTAGGCATTAAGCATCATCTCCCCCTTCTAAACACTTATACTGTCTCCTAGGAACCTATACTCTAGGTTTTAACTCCATGAGTTTATTCATTATATATGGTTCATATTAGTGAGACCATACAGTATTTGTTCTTTTGTGTCTGGCTTATGTCACTGAATGTAATGTCCTCCAGATTCGTCCACATTGTTATATACATTCTGACCTCAATTCTTCTTTTTTTATATATAATTTTATTAAAGAAATTTTGAGCTTATGAAACAATCATGTATAATGTGCTTTATTTCTTCCTATAGTTGAATCATATACCATTGTAGGTATATACTATGGTGATAGGTAGGCTAATGTGTCAACTCAGCCAGGTAATTGTGCCCAGTTGTTTGGTCAAGCAAGCACTGGGCTACTTGTAATATAAGGACATTTATGGGCTTTAGTCATCAGTGATTTTACTGCATAGATAATTGATTACATCTACATCAACCAGGGAGATTGCCATCAACAATGAGTGATTCTTTATCCAATTAGTTTAATGCCTTAAAAGGGGAAGTAATTTCAACATTCAGAGAGAATTTCCCAGCTCCTCTTTGGACAGCCATCATCTCCTGGAAACTCATCAAGGACCTTCATTGGACTTTCATCTGAACCCCCAGTTTGCAGCCTGCCTGTGGAACCTGGACTTGTGCATCCCCATGGTCGTGTGAGAGACTCTTATAAAA